>CALNXI010000004.1:1101402-1118902 GCA_942486025.1 Porites evermanni | reverse complement strand
GCGACGTAACCTGATACAATCAACTCAACGCATCAAAGAACATCACAAAAATATCTGACAGATTTTCTGGTAAAAGATCATAAGAAATGTTTTTGTCATGTTTAGTTGAGGCCTCAAATGTAATAAATGTCCCTAAATGTAATAAAGGTCCTAAATGTAACGTTTGTTCCTGGATGATGTAGTAAAGTTCATGACTGAAACACAGAATGGTCTGATGGGATAACTTCAATAAGTCAGGCGATTCACTTTCGATGCCTTCTTTTTCAAAAATTGAAAAAAAGGTACGAGGTATAATAACTTTTCATATGAATTGACGGTGTTTGGATTTTTTTTGCGTCATTACAGGCAAAAGGGCAAGGATTTATCCAGGGAATCCCAAATACAATGTATCTCAGGCAGTTTTACCTTATTTTACCTTCTTTTGTGACACCACTCAACAGCAACTTTGGCGCAGATCCTTTCTTGATGTTTTCTACCATCCCCTTCTTTACTGCACCATCGACCACAGGGATCACTACGGTTTTTATATGCCACATTCTCTGTATTTCTAGTTCTAGGGCTTTGTACTTGCTTTTCTTTTCGATTTCCTTCTGTGCGATGTTTTTATCTGATGGAACAGTCATATGAATCAGTTTGCAGGTGGAATTCACTGAATCTTTTGTTATTATTATTATTATTATTATTATTATTATTGTTATGAGCTCTGTTTTGGTTTCAGAGAAATTTGATCAATATCATCCTGATCATTTATAATTTTGTTGTTGGCTGCTTTTCGTTTAACGATAACTGAGAACACAATGTCGCATAGAAAGTGAATCTCTCGCCTAATGACGTTATCGTAACTACGTTTGGGCCCAAAAGTTATTACACTGGGGACCTTTATTTCATTTAGTATCAAAAGTTATTCCCTTTAGGGCCAAAAGTTATTACTCTTAAGATTTTTATTACGTTTAGGACCAAAAGTTAATACACTTAGGACCCTAATTACATTTAGGGACATTTATCAGGGGCACCCAACGACTGTCTTCTGTAAAATATCTGTTCGGAGAAGCAAATGCTGCCTAGAAATTTCTATTGCTTGAGGACGGTTAAAAATTTCTAGATTGCTGTTCCATTCATGTACAATTTTGGAAGCTTATCTAATCATTTCCCTACGATTTTCTGAAGTTTAATTCTTTACATTTCACTGCCCAGGTTAGGCTATTTTCGTACAAAAAGGAAACCTAACATTTTCGGATTCCAAAATGTGATGGAGAGAGGAATCAGAAAAATTCTCACTTTCGTAATACGTTATTATGATTGCATCTAAAACTTTCAGCAAAATAATACTGAAGCCCTTGTAATTTCGAAAAGACTCAAGTTCCCCTAGGATGACCAAAATGGCACAAATTTTATAGCGTCCCTTAGAATGCATTTCTAGAAATCTTAAAAGTAGTACTCTGGATAGCCTTAAAAACGATTCCAATGTATTTAGGAGGAAACCGTGGTTGGGTGCCCCTGCATTTATTACATTTGAGGCCTCGACCTTCTGTTTTAGCGATTTAGTCAGTTGCAGAAGTTAAAAAGTGATCCAGTGCTCTTTTGTGGGTATGTAGAAAGGGTACCATTTGTAGATGGAAGGTATACGAAACGGTTACATTTTCTGTCGAATATGGTATAAAGAAGGAAAAGGGACAGACTAGTCTCGTTGTGTAATGACTGCTAAATTGCACGTGCATTGTAGCACGTAAGGTTGGTTGGGGGGCCACAGGCAAAGTTAACTTCTGAGTTTGGCCAGATTAATTTGTTTGGTATTTCTGCCCATTCGTAATTGCTTTATATGTTGATTGAGTTCTACCAGTAATGAATATTTTTTTAATCGTTTGTAGCATTAAATGTGAAAGTCACAATGTGTGAAAATGCAAACACGAATCTGTCGCTTTTATTATGTAAACATTCAATTAAAATGTCACAAATTTGCATAAATTCAAAACATTTCATCTTTATTGTGGTAACATGGTAATTTTGCTACGACATTTGCCTGCTTAATCTTGTGCAGAAATTACGATAGTCTCAGAACCGGCCATTCCTCACGAAAGCAAACTAAAATAACTGAGGATATTAAAATATCCCTAACAACGATCAATATCAAATAACAACGCTTTATAAAACAGAGAATGGGAGATAACAGATATCGAACACAGTCATTTCGGCTCCAAAGGTTACGCTTTACCGCACGTACGGGAACCATAAAGCTTTCTGGCTATAAGCCAGTATGAAATATGCCCAAAGCGAGAGCCGTTTGCATACAATGAAACTCGTGACGATTCTTACCCCCAGTTTCCACGGTCTCCGCTAAGAACGCCTGGGACTAGGGCTTTCCACAAGTTGCTCGAGATTTCTCAAAAAGTTTCCCGTAATTTCTCAAAAAGTTGCTTTTTGTGACGAACTTTGCTCAAAAGATTTTAAAAAAAAACCCTTTTTTTTCACCCTCGTCCTTTAATTGATCTGTCCGCCATTTTAAATTTTCTTTTAAAAACCGCTGACCTAGCAGCCCGGCTGCATGCATCTTTCACCCGTGATCTGCCCCAGGGAGGAAGATCTGGCTCCTTTTTAAGAAAGACGAATTTAAGCACTAAAGGCGGTTCCGATATCTCAGAATTACTAGAAATTGAGAGAAATTGCTCAGAAAGCAAAACGTTGCTCGAAATACCAGAAGTTGCTAAAAAGTTGCCGAGCAACTTGTGGAAAGCCCTACCTGGGACTATGACTCCCTTTTTGGGAAGGACACACGAAAAAATAAACAAACAAAGAAAAGAAAAGAAACACCGGCCTCCATTTTTAGAGTCTCACTCTGCTAAAGCAGGCTCGTCGACTAATAAGCTTTTCTTCTTCTCTGAGAAGCGACAAAAATTATTTCGTCATCTAAGCGTCTTGAATGACGTGTCCAACCATCCTTTGAGCTACAGAATCTGGACTCTAACTACGTACCTTACATCACCATGTTAGTCCAGAGAGACAATACTATAGACTACCACCTAATGATATTAGCTCGGAATGGTACGATCCCAGATAGGACCAGTTGTTGGCCAACGGAATTCATTAAATCAGCCGACTATTTGTTTCTTACAGAACGTTTTGTAGATGAAGCCTTGAACCTAATAACAAAGAAGTCGGACGGGCTTCATAACCATAGCGCTTTCAACTCCGTTCCCAGGACCCATTCTCTTCCTTCCTCATGAAAGAACTATAACCGAACTATGTTCTTCCTAAATACACTTGAAAAATCCCTGTTCTGGCTTTCTAGTATGAGTTACTGTGCAACCCTGCCATTAGTCTGCGATGTAACCTGATACAATCAACTCAATGCATCAAACAACATCACAAAAATATCTTACAGATTTTCGGGTTAAAGATCGTAAGAAATGTTTTTGTCATGTTTAGTGAGGCCTCCAATGTAATAAATGTCCCTAAATATAATAAAGGTCCTAAGTGTAATAACTTTTGGCGCTGGATGATGTAATAAAGTTCATGACTGAAAAACAGAATGGTCTGATGCGATAAGTTCAATAAGTCAGGCTATTCACTTTCGATGCCTACTTTTTCAAAAACTGAAAAGAAATGTAATGGTATAATAACTTTTCATACAAATTGACGTTGTTTGGATTTTTTGCGTCATTACAGGCAAAAGGGCATCCATGGAATCCCAAATACAATGTATCTCAGACAGTTTTACTTTATTTTACCTTTCTTTTGTGACACCACTCAACAGCAACTTCATAACAGAGCCTCACGATATAGAAAAATATATGCTTTTTCTTCAAAAAGTGCTTAATAGCAAATTACGCCAAAAGCGAACACTTTGTACATAGTATTTTACTCTAAAAAAACTCTTAGACAGGCAATCACGAAAGATATCTAACTTCAGTGCTGCCGGCCACTCCTAAATAATAGCTAATATTATTATTATTGTCTGGTCCATCACTGTCTTTGCTGATGTTCTTTTTGTGCACCAGCCGGGCGCAAACCATGCACCTAGAGCATCAGTCACGCAAGTCAATGATTCTGTTTATACACTAAGCACCTTTCTGTGGATTGGCGCAGGTGGAATTGCCTGAATCTTTTATTGTTATTGTTATTATTATTGTTATTATTATTATTATTATTATTATTATTATTATTATTATTATTGTTATTATTATTATTATTATTATTATTAAGAGCTCTGTTTTGGTTTCAGAGAAATTTGACCAATATCATCCTGATCATTTATGATTTTGTTGTTGGCTGCTTTTCTTTTAATGATAACAGAGATCACATGTCGCATAGAAAGTGAATCTCCCGGCTAATGACGTTATCGTAACTACGTTTGGGGGCAAAAGTTATTACACTCGGGACCTTTATTGCATTTAGGACCAAAAGTTATTCCCTTTAGGGCCAAAAGTTATTACACTTAAGATTTTTATTACATTTAGGACCAAAAGTTAATACACTTAGGACCCTAATTACATTTAGGGACGTTTATGAGGGGCACCCAACGACTGTCTTCTGTAAAATATCTGTTCGGAGAAGCAAATGCTGCCTAGAATTTTCTATTGCTTGAGGACGGTTAAACATTTCTAGAGGACTGTTCCATTCATGTACAATTTTCAAAGCTTACCTAATTATTTCTCTACGATTTTCTGAAATTTAATTCTTTACATTTCACTGCCCAGGTTAGGCTATTTTCCGTACAAAAAGGAAACCTAGCATTTTCGGATTCCAAAATGTGATGGAGAGGGGAATCAGAAAAATTCTCACTTTCGTAATACGTTAAATTGCATCTAAAATTTTCTGCAAAATAATACTGAAGCCCTTGTAATTTCGAAAAGACTCGAGTTCCTCGAGGATGACCAACCAGGTACAAATTTTATAGCGCCCCTCAGAATGCATTTCTAGAAATCTTAAAGTAGTACTCTGGATGGCCTAAAAAACGACTCCAATGTATTTAGGAGGAAACCGTCCTTGGGTGCTCCTGCCTGTATTTATGGAACAAGTACAAGTTTGACTGTACTTTAGTAGCAGAACTACGCGGCCGGAAAACGTGCGCACTTTCACGAGTCCTCATATTGTGTTAAACACCTCCCACTACTTAAGTCAAGCCACACAACAAAAATAGTGCTTGACAAATTTTCCTACCCCAAAAATTTCTCCATCGTCACTTGGAATCTGGATATGGGACTCACGACCTTCTATAGGTTGCCATTGTTTAGCTATTTCCATTTCTCTTAATTCCCGCGCTTTGGTGACGCTGTCTTATTGGAAAGTGCCAGATTTTTCGAGTTCTCGACTATTAACGTTACCAGAAGTGACTTGCTTCAGAAAAGAGAGATGGGTAATTTACTGAGACATTGATTTACAACAATGATGACAATAAATGATGATCACTTTGGATTTGATTTTCTCTTTGTAAAATGTTTCGTCTAATTTTTCTTCCCTTCAGTTCCTCTGGATATTCTCACTCGAGGTCCTTTAGCTTTAAAAGCTTATAAAGAGGCCCTTGCACGTGGTGAAACTTCTGTCAGGAGGGTGCCTTTAATGCTGATTGGACAAGGCGGTGCTGGAAAGACCACCACAAAGAAATCATTGAAAGGGATCTGTTTTGATCCAAACGAGGACAGAACTGATGGGATTGATGTAGATCCTTCCTATTTTAAAGTGTCCACTGAGACGTGGCGGACGGGAGAGCAAGGCAACGACAAAAATTCCGATACCGCCATTGACCTTAAATATCATTTGGCAAGATGTTTTGCCGATTTTTTAAAGATGCAAGAAAACTCCATCCAGCGGAATACAGATAGAGATTTCCTTGATTCTGAAATTATTGAAGTGCCAGAGCAACTAACAACCACTGAAGAATCAAGAGACAAAGACCAAAAAGAGGAAGCAGCTGCAGCTAATAAAAGGTTGTCCCGAGATGGTTTAAATGACGACAGCTTCTCTCGTGCATCTGTACCCGAAGAGGTAGCAGCTGTAACTGAACGGTTCCTCCGAGGAGATGTGGACGACAACAGAGAAGACATTTATTTTACTTTTTGGGACTTTGCTGGACAGTCAGTGTATTATGTGACTCATCCGCTTTTTCTTACAGCCAGAGCGATGTTCCTCTTGGTGTATGATCTAAGCCTAAATCCTGACGACGAAGCAAAGCCCGTTTTAAAACAAGGAGTATACGAAGAAAGTGAAGAAAGCTACAATATAAAAACAAATTTTGATTATCTTGACTTTTGGATGAGGTCTGTGGCCTCATTAGCCAGAGGTCAAGCGGAAGGGTCTAGACTAGAAGAGACGACCTCTGTGAAGCTTCCTCCCGTTTTCCTCGTGTGCACCCATGCTGATAAACCTTATGGTCATGGCGATCCAGAAAAACTGGCCCGAAAGATATTTGGGTATCTAAAGAGAAAGCCGTATGGTGCTCATCTGTGTGACGTATTTTGGATAGATAACACAAGTCTAAGCGTCAACAATTCTGACTGTCCACAGGTTGTCCGTCTGCGAAAGGAAATAATTGCTTTTGCCAAGAAGCTTCCTTTCATTAATGAGACCATTCCAATCAACTGGTTAAAGTTCGAGAAGGCTGTTCAGGCCAAAAAGGAAGTGGGAAACAAACGCATTTCCCTGGAGTCCGCGAAAGATATTGCTAAAAAAGACTGCAACATTGTTGACGAGAAAGAGTTTGAAACCTTGCTGAACTATCTTCATGACATCAGAAGTTTGATTCATTACGAAGACACAGTGCAGTTGAATAAATTGGTAGTCCTAGAACCTCAATGGTTAGCTGATGTTTTCAAGAAGGTGATAACTGTAAAGCCGTATGACCCTCAAGAAAAGGAATTCTTACATCTGTGGCGTAAGCTTGAGTCGACAGGAGTACTGGATGAAAATCTTGTGGCTCATGTATGGGGCCCTTTGTTTGAAGACAAAGAAACATTGGAGAGTCTCATTGGAATCATGGAGAGATTTAGCTTGTTATGCCCTTGGCCAGTCCATGGCTCGAGCAACAGTCAGTATCTTGTCCCGTCAATGTTGATGTCATGTCCAACAACTGACCTTCTTGAGCTAGTGGAGTCGGCCAATATTCCTTCCCTTTTTGTCAAATTTTCAAATGGTGAAGTTCCTCCAGCTTTTTTCCCTCGGTTGGTCGTACAGTTTATTCAGTGGGGCAGAGAAAGATTTTGGTCAGAAGAGACTCCTCAGCTCTTTGTGGGGTTTGCTAGGTTTTATACCTCCGAAGAAAAATGCTCTGTTATTTTTATATGCCACTCCTCATCTGTTGAGGTCGTTGTTCATGGAGGTAATTCAGCATCTTTCCTACCCAGCAGCGGAGAGGAAACCTGTGCTCGTAGGGTGTGTAGACAGCTGAGCTTGATTCTTGAGTGTATGCGCAATCAGTTTCCCTGGCTGGAAAATATGACATATGAAATGTGTGTCAAATGCCCCGTTTGCTCCAAAGGAGGGGAAGTTGCCTTTTGCCAAACCCATGGTGCAAAAATATGCAAACAGGAACAATGCCTTCACTTCTGGATTGTGTCTGAATTGTGCAGTGACACTAGAAATATCTCCTGCAGGAGGTTCGCGTTTGCTCCAGACACCACGGTTGAAATCAGGCAGTTTTCCCCTTGGTTTCCTGCTCAAGAAGAACAGGTAATTAAACCATATTTTTACTGGAATTTTTTGGGGTCACGTGGAGTTTTCTCCATCCATCCCCGCCCGTCCACTCCCCTGACCACCGTGGCCAATTTGTAATTTAAGTAGTTTTATCGCCGAATCAAACCTTTTACACTAAAGCGCTTGAAAAATTTTCCAGGTTAAAGAAGCTCGCGTTAACTGATGACAGTTTTGAGCAAACGCTGAAAGGAAAAGTCACGGAGTTTGGAGCTAAAATTAAAACGTTGGCACTGAAATTGAAGTAGAGTCAGCTATCTCTGAACGAAGGAAGAAAAGAGTGTTATTTTTTCCTTTTTATTAATTACAGCTTGGGACTGATGAATGTGTCGGAGACCAGTTTGATCTTGGTGAAGGTAAGGATAGTGAGTCAACAACCATCAGTAAGAAAATACCCAGTAAGTGATAAACCGTTTTGTTAATAGACGAATCCAAAGGGAAGAGTTCGTACAGTATAGGAGTAACTGAAACCGTTAAGTGTAGCTTTGTGTTTAGATGTGCCAAACCACGAACTGACTTTATGAAGTGCTCCGAAAATTTTATTCAAAATCAGATCGGTGTAAAAATTAAGCAATATTTTTTTATGAGGCTAAACCCTATTTAGACTTAACTTTTTTGGGACTGGACTAGGCTTGGAGGCTCGTAGCCTGTAGATTTACCGCGGACGATACTTTTACACAGAGTCACACCAAGTCTATCTTTGACGTACAGTTTTGATGTCATAATTAGGTAATATAATGTCAAAATGAATTTATTTTAATAGTCATTTTAAAAAACACAACAAACCATATTAGCAAATTTTAAATCACATTTTCTTCACAAAACAACTCTCATTAGAAGATTGTGTCGATACAAACGCACGATTGATGGTCTTGTAATTTTTTTGCTTCATACTGGAAGACTTTCACGTCATTGCTGCATTGTCATTGTCATTTGCGTCGTGGCGGATTATTTGAGTTTTTTTTTTTTTTAGTTAGAAGTGTACGGGATGAAGCCTCCGGTACTTTATCCACCTTGGTAGACGAGAATCTAGAAAGCTGAGACAAAAATGTCAGTGAGATTACTTAACGAGCAAACGACATTTTGAGAAGAAATGTAAGGGGGAATAATCTCCGGGAAAGAGTGTAGAGTATCGTCTATACACTCTTTCCCGGAGATAATAGGAAAGTAATAGCATAATTTTTTCTCTGGTATATCGTTATATAAAAAAAGATGTGGTCGAACAATAGCTAAATACTTTCCTATGTTTTTAAGTGATTGTGGCATTGTTTTAATTCTAGGAAACCAAGAAAAGGCATTGGCAGTTCGTAGCAGTGTGCTTGAACATCTTTCGTCCAAGTCGTGCGATGCCGAACTGGTTGTTAGCAAACTGAAGGAGACTCTGCGGTTAGATCAAGCCTCTCTTGAACAGCCAGACTCTGACACCAAGAAACAGATCCGCTACTTGGCTAGAGAAGCTAGTCGTTCCAACAGACCTGATGTGGTGGAATACTTGAGAGAAATTACCCCTGCTGGGACTACTGGTGAGTGTTTCATTTTTCCTCATAATCATTCCTAGGAGATGTAGTGTTTTCACTTTACACTCTATTGAACTTTGCACTAATTATAATCGAGGATCCCTTATTGTCTAATTGCGTTCATGCATTATTCTTATCTCTTTCCTTTAAAGGAGGAAAGATGACCTATGATCTTGGAGTCATGTTAGAGTTTTGATAGATCAAACGTGGGCTATTAACAAATGAGTTTTACATACTGATATGCATGCTTGATTCCAGGTCCACTATTACCTGAATCCCTTGACGTGAGAAGAATCCCTATTTCGCAAGCAAGACAGCTTACAATCGACTTGACTGGTATGGATTTTAGGATAAACTCAACCTGTCTGACGTCTTATTTTGTGAGCAAATTAATACTTTCTTTAGGTCGAGGTAAAAGTTATCAGCCGAGCCGAAGGCCGAAGCTGGTTACGCTCACTTAGACCTTGATTATTACGGGCATCACAAAAACCAAAACTAAGAACTGTCTTATTGTACACTGTTTCGAAGAAAGTGACAACAAACACACCATCGCACAGAACACATTTTGTCATTGTTCTTGGAAATCATGCGTTGAGTGCGCAACCTACAAATTAGTCATTAACCTGATAGTAGACAACTAATCTGTACGTTGCGCTTATTTCCAAAATCTATCTAGTGTACATGTAGGATCTTATTCAATGAGAAGACACAGGTATTGAGTACAGTCAACTCTCGCCTTGTGAACACCCCGCTATAACGGACACCCCGATAATACGGACAGCAGCTATATCCCAGGAAACAATAAATTACAGACATTTGACTGAAATGAACTCCCGCTATTACGGACTCTCGCTAATCAGGACGCTATGTCGAGGTCCCTGCTGGAGTGTCTGCTATAAAGAGAGTTGACTGTACAATGTATAAAAATTATTATTAAGACTATCATTATCATTATCATTTTAAACTGCCTTATTTAGTCTTAATGCATTGGCACGCAAGTACAAATTGGGGACATGCTTTTGCGTTTCGTGCTGCAAATGGGCCACTCAAAGATCTAGCCGTCTTTTGGAAAAAGGCCTTTTCCCGAGTGTTGGTTCGTCCCCTGGAATCAAACTCCACTTCCTCCCGTTGGCGCTTTACTAAATCAGCTTACCCAACAGTAGCTAGGTCAGTTTAGGTGTAGGTTGTTAGGCAACCGCTGATCTTTCGGTTTTTCTTTGTTGTAGTTGCAGGCGGCGAAAAGTGGAAGTTTGTTGCCGAGAAACTGGGTTTGAATCCCGGAGAGATCCGTTTTCTTGACGAGCGCAACAAGAATCCAGTTGAAGCTCTCTTAGCCTTTGTCGCGAATCAGCGTTACATGTCGGTGGGAGAACTTTATCAAGTCTTATGCCATTGTGGGATTCCCGTAATCGCCGATCAACTGTAAAACATTGGAAGGTTTTTACAGCAGTGGTTGTGTTGTATATAACCAAATATGATATTTTAGTAGCAGATTATTGGGAGTACTCGCATCCTATTGGGAGTACTTTTTCTTTCGAGCCTCCTGTATAATTGATGAAAAAAATCGTCTTTCTCAGATTATTATAGCACAGTACATAACGTACGTAACATTAAGTACTAAAGAGAAGAAAAAAAGTAATGTTAAAATATTTTTTTTTTCTTTTAATGGCACACAGTGGAAAAGTAGAAAACTAAAACGATTAGTGCCAGCGAATACCCACAGTATAATTTTAAATAGTGATTTGCTGAGTTCTATCGGCTCGCATAATGTAAAGTGACTAGGAAAGTTCCCTTGTAACCCAAAAAAGCTTTTGTAGGAGGATTTTAGAACAAAAAAATGTATTTATTCATCCTCTTATTATATAGATTTTTCTTTTACCTTAAATCCTCTATAAAGCCCACCGCGGAGCTTATTTATTTTAAGCGCGTCAGAGGTGAGGGAGGGGGTGGGGGTGTTGGGTGGTTACTTTAACAAAACGAATAACCGGTACCTTCAGCAAAACAATGAAGAAAAAGACTAGAGTTCCGGTTCCCTCTACTTTTTGTTTTAGACAAAGAAACAAACAAATAACCAACAAACAGAAGATGTTATGGTATCAAAGAAGTAGAAAGCTCAAGCACGTTAAGTTGAAGGTCATGTAGCGGAAAATCAAACCAGACAATCGTGATAAACTAATAAAGTGCATCATTTTTTAATTTGGTGCTGAAGAATAAAGGGGAAGGGAGGAGGAGAGCTTAAAAGAGAGGACGAACTTTCTTGCTATAAAAGGTAGAAAAAGGGAGTTTATTTGAAGTATGGGAGGGGCTTTATAGAGGATTTACGGTATATTTAACAATTAATGAATGAGGCTGAGTATCTTATGAAGAATTATGGAGATCGAGGAGGGTGCTACGGCCTCGACGGATAACACCCTCCTCGATCTCCATAATTCTTCATATGATACGAAATTTTTATTTATTCAAAATAATTCCTAGTTTAAAAACATGGCTAAAACATGCTTACCTCAATCGATCCATCGATGTTAAGTTCATCTTCGATAGTGTACGTTTAGGGTTTGTTCAGCTCCGCAAATATTCTCCAAACAGGAGATGTCGCCCTTCGAGTTGTCTTCTTGCTGTTCTTGTCATGTTTTTAGATATTATTTCGCTTAATTCTTACTCTTGAAACGAGTGAAATGTCCGCTATTTTTGTTCTCACAACCAAAACAATTCAACCTCGTCCCTAGGTCTTCTCGGTTAACGGTGCATTAACCTGCAAAAAAGCTGCCCTTTTGACGTCATCGGTTCATTAAACGCAAAATTCTTCCAAATTTGGTCATCAATAGCTGGTTATGGTGAATTATGCGTGTGTTCTTTTAGCCAATCAGAATCGGGGAAATATTTTGAATGAATAAGAGAGAGGGGAGCAAGAGATGGCACAGTGGTGAGAGCACTCGCCTCCCACCAGAGTGTCCCGGGTTCAAATCCCGGAGTCGACGCCATATGTGGATTGAGTTTGTTGTTGGTTCTCTCCTTGCTCCGAGAGGTTTTTTCTCCGGGTACTCCGGTTTTCCCCTCTTCTCGAAAACCAACATTTCCAAATTCCAGTTCGACCAGGAATCAGGTAGACGAAGAACCACTTTGTGGATGTGCTACCTCCAAATCATTATTTATTTATTTATATTTATTTATTTATTATTAAATAATAAGATTTAATTGTTTGATAAACGAGAACATACAAATAGGTAGATCTTAATTGTGTTTTTGAAGATGGTTTAGAAATAGCTGTTTAAAGCCGTCGTGCCGATACCAAGGATGCCTTTGTGTTGGTTATTATGAAATAAAGTTGTGATTGTAAATCATCTTATTTTGGCTCAGTGTGATGGTTTTCACAGTCTTGTTGTCAAATTATTTTTGGTTTGTTCCAGTAAAGGCTAGTCGCCAAAAATTGGTGTAGTTCCTAAAAACGTCTCCCAATAGAGTTTCGAAGTGATGACGTCATAAGAATTAAATTTGTGAAATTATAGCTTTCGGAGTAAATTACTGATTGCAACATCGAAAACTACAAACTCGGACAACCAAAATTAAAATGTCTTATCTACTCGAATAAGCGCCTCGATTAAGCGCAGCCTTCGAATAAGCGCCGCATTTGGGACAAAAAATTAGCTAAGAAACGGTCCAGATGAGAACGATAGCAACCACGGCAACGAATTTGTTGGAATGCAAAAAAAGGTGCTAACTTTTCTATTGTCTGTACTTAATTCTGATTGGCTTAAACAGCAAAAGTTAACAAAACTTCATAAAGCGGTACATATATTCATCCTTACTTTCCAACCATCTTCCAAATAAAAAAATTCTGGTCTCAGTTTGAATAACAAAGAAATCCTATGTGGGGAACATGTAAAGTTGTAAACTTTTCTTTGCTATTGTTTTCAACTCTTGTGATTGGTCAAAATCTTTTAACCCCATAAAACACCCTTTCAAAGTGGATTGTAAATGCATTTTATTGCGTAAACGGCCTTCATGTAGGTTTATGAATTCTCTGTGTCAAAATGAGAACATTTCTATGTGAGGAAAGCACCGTTGCTGCATAACAAAAGAAATTGCTATCCACCTTACCCGGATCATTACTTAATAAGCTATGCACCTGAATATGCGCCGCGACCTGGTCCCGTTTTAATATTCTATAACTTTAATACGGATACTTAAATACCTAGTACCTATACCTACTATACCTATACCTACTATACCTATTTTTCCCGTCCAACTTTCAAACAATCGTCGCCCTCCAATAAGCGCCGAATTTTAGGTGTGAAAAAATTTGCTTAGCGCCGGGGCGATTGTTTGAGCTCAATACGGTACAGCAAAAAGTAAAAAGCAAAAGAAAAACAGACTGAAATGACATAATTTCTATAGATATGAAATTATAGGATTCAATCATTAGTTGAACAGCGGCATCTACAACAATGAGATGCAAAGTCGAAATAATACCAAAACAATTTAATTAACGGTTTTTTATCCTCATTGACGCCGCTAATTCGTTATTCTAGCTAAATCCAGAAAATAACAAAACAAAACAAAAAAGAAAGAAAACACCATAGCGAGCAAGCGCCCACGGTGATTGTTTGCCTTTTCTGGTATTACAGTCCTCGTATTTCAGTCTCTTCTGTCAAAACAACCCCGCTAAAAGTTTATCCCCATTAATTAATGGACTTTTTATTTTTCAAATTTGAGCTACGAAGTCGCTAAAAAGATGGAAAATCTATTGTGCTTTTTTAGCAGCAAAAAAAATGCACCCACCGGGGCCCTATTTTTCCGTAAGGAGCAAGGAGGCCGCGCATTTTTGAAGTTTTGGGGCACTGGAAACTAACACTCATTCAAAGATGGCGCACGGATTAAGCGCACGGAAGGCATGGTTGTTTCCCTCCCGTTTTTTATCTACTTTGCAAGGTTAGTAGCGATTAGGGGTGGATCAAACAGTAAGAACTGTATTATTTATCTTTTAAAACAGAGTTAGGATTGCTTGTGGTAATGTTTTACTCTGCATTTGGTAAGATCTTGACCCTCACCCTCGAAGCTCATGTGCTTAGACTGCTTAATATTGCTTATCAGGCTTATGCACAGCTCTTTCAATAGTCAGGGAGTTTTCAACAATTTGATTTTTAAGGGCAAAGGTGCCTTTCCAACAGCGTATGAAGGTTATATTTGTAAATTGGCCTTTTTTAAAGTCTTATTAAAAGTGCAATGTAGCAAATTGTTTATTTGTAAGCTTAGTAGCCAGGCCTTTGACTTAGGACTGAGTTGGGGGGTGCCGGGGGTGGGGAAGTGATGGGTGAAATTTTGAGTTTTTGGGGGATGAAGTTGATCATAAGAACTATAAGAGAGATCGGATTTCGCGTTTGATTGCAAAATCCAAAATCCGGATTTCAATTTCGCCATTGAATACAACCCTAGAGTTCGTGCCTGAAGAAGCAAGATAATTGCTGATTGCTGATGAAGATGACCAAATTTTTTTTTCAGATCGGATGGGTCCTGCAGATGACTTCAACAGCCAGGATTTTGAGCTTATTATCTTTGGCATTGTAAGTGCTGTATGTATTGCTATTGTATTCAAGCTCTTAGTGAACCAGATAAACTAAACTGCTGGTACAGCTTGTTCAAAGTAAGATTGAGGTATGGCTTTGTGAGTTTGTTGGGGGATGTATCTGGCCTAATTTAACACAAAACTCAAAACTTTTTTGAATTTAATGTATCTGTAAAATAAAAGATACACTAGTGAAGGAAAAAATATACAACAACATTTTCAGACTCAAAGGAAGAATATAAAACATTTTTGTTAATTGCTCAATTTTTTGAGTATACATCTATAGTTAAATAAATGTTTCTTTTGATCTTTTCATGCAAGACAGCTAAAATCTCTAGGACTGTTAGAGGTCAAAGAGTACATTTTTCAAATTCAGATTCAAATTCATTGTTGAATTAATTCTTGATTGATGGCATTAAATTCATTAAGTTGTTTTTTAACTTGCTAAATATTTACCGTAAGGTTTAAATAATAATATGCTGTTAAAATTAAGTCCTAAAAGTTTATCTGACAAATAGCAATTTGTCCTAGAGTAGCAGACACAATCTGCTTTGAACAAACTGTGCCACATTGTTAAATAACAAGTATATACTACTAGGTTGTGGCTTAGTATAGTTTGGAAATCTACATGATATTTCTTGAGTGGACTGATTTATTGACTGACTGACAATTTTCAGAGTGGTCCGTTCAATTCATTTAACTGATTGACCAACTCACTAACTGACTTACTGGTTGACTGTCTGGCTGATTTTCTGACTAACTAACTGACTGATTGACTGACTCCCTAACTTTCTAACTAAGTGACTGTTTGACTGACTGACTGACTGACTGACTGACTGACTGGCTTACTTACTAATTGATTCCCTGACTGTCTAAATGGCTAACTTACAGTTGGCTGACCAACCAGCTGACTGACTTGTTGATGGAGTGGCTGAGTGTCTAGCTGACTTGCTACTGACTGGCTGGCTGACATGCTGAGTGAGTGACTGATTGACTAAGTGACTCATTGACTGGCTGACAAATGAGCTTGCCGACTGAGCTGCTGACTTACTGACTGACCTATTGACTAACTGATATGGAGTAGCAATATGGACTTGGAATAGTGACACAATCTGCTTTGAACAAGTTGTGCCACATTGTTAGATAATAAGTGTATAATGCCAGGTTCTGCTTTGATTCCTACATTCGAGTTGACTGATTTAGTGACTGACTGACAATTTCCGGAACTTGCGTAATTTGTGCACCCCTTGGCCACCATATCGACCGATATATCGACCTACACTTGGTTATATCTGTTTGTCGAGTGTCGGTCAATGTGTCGGCCGATTGTGGTTGTCCGATTGTCAGCTGAAATGTCCATCGATAGACTATCAACATTCTGCCAATACTTCACTGATACTTGAGTACTTGGTAGAATGTAGCCGGCGTCGCAGACATAATTTAACCTAGGTTAGTAACGTCTGTGGAGCAGCCCAGATATCCCTGTTCTGCCCCCCCACCTGCTTCTCAGAAAGGGCAAATTCTGCTTGTTTTTCCCCACCACTTTCGACCCCTGTCACACCGGCTAATTGTCTTCTAACGAAAAGCGGGGACCACGCAACTATTTTTATTAAAGAGTGTGGGATGGGGGCCACAGTTTTCTTCTCTCTTCCCTCTAAACAATGTTACCCTTGTTTGCCAGAAAAAATGTCATCTCTGTTACCTTATTGTATTATGGTAACTTATTGATATAAATTGATTTATTGTAAGAGCTAACTCTACTGTATTTTCTTTTTTAACAGAACTGGCCTGGCCCGTGCAGACAAAGCTTTTTCCTTCAAGTAAGAATGAACCTTCTTTGAGGATTGTTTATACTTGTTAATACATGTATGATGTAAATTGGTTAATAAATCCGTGTTTTTGTTTGTAAATAACAGTTTTATTTTACGTAAGTCTTATCATTTAAAGAAGATGGAACAAGCTGGCAGGCTTTCTTTGTTACTAATTGAGCGCGAATATCAGTCGTCCTGGAAGTGATTCTATGACCTGTGTGCAGTCGCACGGCACCCTCCCCTCAAACAACTTCGATTTTGTTTGAGGCAAGCGAGTGGCAGTACACAGGCTAAATCAAAGGAAAAGCGAAATCTAAGCAGAATACAATGCCAAGCGGAAGTGTGTTATACGTGGAATGTGTTGTTCTTTTTAGCTGTGGAGACCCGTATTTTGTTTATCTGTGTCAGCACCAGCCTATAGTCTTTTCACTCCGTAATGTGTTACGTAGATCACATGCCATCAGCCAACGTAATTGCGGAAAGCATGCTCGGCTGTGAGTGTAAGAACGGCAAAAAGCAAAACAACAACTTTGCACGTGCATCACGCATTTTTGTACATTTCTTTGCCGTAGTTGCACGACTGCGACGTGAAAATGCGTAATTTCACGTTTTGTGAAGGACGTGAACACAAGAAAACTGAGACAACTGTTTTCTGTTTCTGAACTAACATACAGCCTTTTAGAATTCAACTCCAGACAAATTCGCCAGCATTTGACAAGTTGAACGACATGGAATTTGGGCGATAAAGTTTAAAACAGTGCGAATTCACTTTTTTAAGAGACATTTTCGCAGCTCTCGCCGTCCTGGTTACTTAAGCTTCCTAATATCATTAAATGGATTTCGTCTCAAAGGTTAGCGATTTCTTTGTTTAGAATTCTGTTGTCCATTTACTCCTTTTCATAGCGTTTCTCCGTTCCATTTAGTTT
>CALNXI010000004.1:1060588-1089276 GCA_942486025.1 Porites evermanni | reverse complement strand
GTACGAAAGGTTGATAGTTGAGCCATTGTTTACGTTTTCATTATGGCGAAGGGGGTGGAGGTAGGGAGTGGAGCGCATTAATCTATAGAAAGGCAAAAGAAAACCGTTTAGCATTTACATCTCATGTCTCCTATTGTTTTTCATATTTGCTAGTTTTATTACTGTTGACCATTTTGCATTTTGTCTTTCACCAGGAGCTCCTTTCACTCTTCTTAGCCGCCAAAAGCGAAACATCTGTTACATCTGTAACTACTGTCAAGGGAAGTGTTCCTGTAAATGCACCAGTTCAGGGTGTACATTGGTCTGCAGTTAGTACTGTGTTTCACACTGTCATGGCAAGCTACAAATGTCCTAGTACCTAAAGAATTGAGCCTCATCTTCGAAGATCTCCTGAAAGACTAGATTTCTAGCTGTAGATTCGAAGAAATATATATTAAATGTGATTCTGGAACCAACAAGATGAAGTTTAATAGTTTGAAGTGCATTGACATAAATGCCTTTAAGAACTAGCTGACTGTTGATTTTTAACACGTAACTGTAGCTGTTAATAATTATAACTGATCTTCGAGGCTTAGAGAAAATTAGTCTCGATAGAAGACTGATGAACGGTTTAAAGTCAAAAGTACGTAAGAATGTTCGATAGTTAAGCCATTGTTGCAAAATGATTGTAAGGACTGCCGTCTGTTGATTAAACATTTGTTGCTTGTTGTTTACATGTAGATAAATCAATCTACTAGCCTGCGCCGGTTTTTTCCTCTTCTTGAGGGCGAGGGTAAAAAACTCGAGGACGCGCTTGTTCACTATGTTGTCAGAGGAAAAGTTGAAATGTTCCCGTAAAGTGAGTAATTAGCAGGAAAACACGGGTAGACCTGGTCACCAGCTACCGTTATCGTGCTTTCAGAAGAAGTATTTTTTTTAGAGACAATGAAGCCTTTTTAATTTTTTAAAGCATCTTGAAGTATTCCCGACTAAAGGAAGATATAATGCTTGAGAGCAAGGTTACTTGTTTGCAATGTAAGTGTCTCTAAAATTGTCCGAATTCTTGTTCGGTCTTACAACTTCAAAAGATTGACGGTATTGCCTGAAACAATAACAAAAACAATTTTGTTCCGTTTACGATTGCAAAGCACCTTTCCATTGATTACGAGAACAGATGACAGACTCGTGTTGCCTGTCATTATAAAATAGTTTGTTAGTTGTTTTCCTTTGAAGCAATTACCGTTATGTGTTTCCATTGCGTAAAACCAAAGGACCTAGAAACTTTCTACAGGACATGAAATATAAGATTCATTCCATCGGCTCCCACTCAAAAAGGAGAGATTTCCGATGCAAAAATATGAGTCATTCCTGTAGAAATGCACTTACCCTCTTTGATTGCCTGTTCTCCTTCTCTCTTCTTTTAATATCTCAAGGTGTACGAACCTACTAACCGTCAAAGCAGGTGAAATTTTCTTTACAACTTAAGTAGTTTTTTTATGATCTAACAATGGAGAATGAATGCACGCGCTGATAATGGCCAGTCAGATTCAGTTGCCAATCAATCTTCCGGTGGAAAAGAATCTCTCTGCGCGCGCAACGAAAAAAGATTATGAGCAGCTTCACGAGTAACGTAAATACAGTGTGTGATGTGGTTGATTTCATTTTCAGTAACTGGTCAGCAAACTTTAAATCAGTTCTCTGTTGTGGTTCGTGCAAAAAACCCCACATTTTCTCTCGCCAGGCGGTGAACATCTTACAGAACGGACCGTTACTTGATAACTGATAGTTAGGAAACGACAAAAAACGCAACGAGCACTAAAACTCACTCTAGTTTAGGAATAGCGTATTTCCTCAAATAAGCGCCCTCCCCCAAATAAGCGCCAACACAAATAAACGTCCCCGTGGATAAGTGCGTTATACTCTTCTTTTAATGATTTTTTCTATTGCCTCGCTCTTGGTAAGCGACTAGATCATTCTCTAGTTCGTTTAAAGAAAAGCGTAATAAGCGCTCCCCTCGATTAAGTGCCCTCCTTCCAATAACCGCCCGGTCACTTGTTCGAGAAAATACGTTATACGCCTGCACTGAGTGCAGGCTAGCAAAAAGCGTAGACGAATGACATTCGGAATGAATTACTGATTGTAACATTGAAAACTACAAACTCGGACAATTTCACCCAACCAAAATTAAAATGTGTTATCGACTCGAATAAGAGCCCCGTTTAAGCGCTGCTTTCGAATAAGCGCCGCATTTGGGATAATAATTAGTTTATAAGCTATGCACCTGAATATGCGCCGCAACCCGGTCCTGTTTTACAATTCTGTAAGTTTAATACGGATAATTATAATACCTAGTGAAAACAGGAGCCCATCATTTGATGGGCTCCTGGTGAAAACAATTACTTTTCCCGTTCAACTTTCGAATTCAAATAATCGTCGTCCTCCAATAAGCGCTGAATTTTAGGTGTGAAAAAATTTAATTAGCGCCAGGGCGACTATTCGAGTTCGGGACGGTACAGCAAAAGGCAGGAGCCCAAAAGGTAAAAAGCAAAAGAAAAACAGACTGAAATGACAGAATCTCTAAAGATATGAACTTGTAGGATTCAATCACTAGTTAAACAGCCCTATTTTTCCGTAAGGAGTAAGGAGGCCGCGCATTTTTGAAGTTTTGGGGCACTGGAAACTAACACTGATTCAAAGATGGCGCGCGGAAGGCATGGTTGTTTTTCTCCCGTTTTTCATCTACTTTGCAAGGTTAGTAGCGATTAGGGGTAGATCAAACAGTAAGAACTGTTTTATTTATCTTTTAAAACAGTGTTAGGATTGCTTGTGGTAATGATTTACTCTGCATTCGGTAAGATCTTGACTCTCACCCTCGAAGCTCATGTGCGTAATATTGCTTATCAGGCTTATGCAAACCGCGGCATCTACAACAGTGAGATGCCAAGTCAAAATAGGACAGAAACAATTCAATTAACGGTTTTTTATCCTCATTGACGCCTCTAATTCGTTATTCTAACTAAATCCAGAAAATAACAAAACAAAACAAAAAAGAAAGAAAACACCAGAGCGAGCAAGCGCCCACTGTTTCCTGCCTTTTCTGCTATTACAGTCCATGTATTTCAGTCTCTTCTGTCAAACCAACCCCGCGAAAAGTTTATCCCCATTTATTATTGGACTTTTTGTTTCTTCAAATTTGAGCTACAAAGTCGCTAAAAAGATAGAAAATCTAACGTGCTTTTTCAGCAACAAACACATGCACCCAGCGGGGCCCTATTTTTCCGTAAGGAGCAAGGAGGCCGCGCATTTTTGAAGTTTTGGGGCACTGGAAACTAACACTGATTCAAAGATGGCGCGCGGAAGGCATGGTTGTTTCTCTCCCGTTTTTCATCTACTTTGCAAGGTTAGTAGCGATTAGGGGTAGATCAAACAGTAAGAACTGTATTATTTATCTTTTAAAACAGTGTTAGGATTGCTTGTGGTAATGTTTTACGCTACATTTGGTAAGATCTTGACCCTCAACCTCGAAGCTCATGCATGTGCTTAGACTGCTTAATATTGCTTATCAGGCTTATGCACAGCTCTTTCAATAGTCAGGGAGTTTTCAACAATTTGATTTTTAAGGGCAAAGGTGCCTTTCCAACAGCGTATGAAGGTTATATTTGTAAATTGGCCTTTTTTAAAGTCTTATTAAAAGTGCAATGTAGCAAATTGTTTATTTGTAAGCTTAGTAGCCAGGCCTTTGACTTAGGACTGAGTTGGGGGGTGCCGGGGGTGGGGAAGTGATGGGTGAAATTTTGAGTTTTTGGGGGATGAAGTTGATCATAAGAACTATAAGAGAGATCGGATTTCGCGTTTGATTGCAAAATCCAAAATCCGGATTTCAATTTCGCCATTGAATACAACCCTAGAGTTCGTGCCTGAAGAAGCAAGATAATTGCTGATTGCTGATGAAGATGACCAAATTTTTTTTTCAGATCGGATGGGTCCTGCAGATGACTTCAACAGCCAGGATTTTGAGCTTATTATCTTTGGCATTGTAAGTGCTGTATGTATTGCTATTGTATTCAAGCTCCTTAGTGAACCAGATAAACTAAACTGCTGGTACAGCTTGTTCAAAGTAAGATTGAGGCATGGCTTCATGACATTTTTTGGGGATGTACCTGGCCTAATTTAACAAAAAACTCGAAACTTTTTAAAATTTAATGTATCTGAAAAATAAATGATACACTAGTGAAGGAAAAAATATACAACAACATTTTCAGACTCAAAGGAAGAATATAAAACATTTTTGTTAATTGCTCAATTTTTTGAGTATATATCTATGGTTAAATAAACGTTTCTTTTGATCTTTTCATACAAGACAGCTAAAATCTCTAAGTAGTGGAGGAGGGATGTTTTACTCCTTTTCTTTGCGGATTTAATTAACTTTTTGTGCGGTATAAATTAACATAGATGACATCATGCATCTCAGTAAGATAGGATGATGTCATAGTCTATTTTCAGCTGGCAAGGAGCAAGTGACATCAGAATACTCTAGGGGTTGACGTCATCAAAAAATGTTGACATCATAATCTATAAATAGGATAGTGATATCATGTCCCTACTTGGTCATGATGATGTCATATTTTTTCCAGGTAAGATGATGTCAGGGTTTATTTTTACCTGCCAGTTTTTTTCTATTGTTTCGAAACACATAAAATGGTGCTCCCTATCCAAGCAGTCATTCATGAATTGTCAGAAGAAGTCATGAATTTCAATCAGTTAACCAGTTTCGATTTGGACGTTCCCCAGGAAATTTTTGAACCATGGGATGATTGGGACAATGAGTTTGAAAA
The DNA here is from genome assembly GCA_942486025.1 of Porites evermanni. NCBI lineage: Eukaryota > Metazoa > Cnidaria > Anthozoa > Scleractinia > Poritidae > Porites > Porites evermanni. The sequence continues at coordinate 1,084,462 of CALNXI010000004.1, read as the reverse complement.
ATTACCACAGGTAAGTGCTCTCTGTTTCTCTGTATTTTGAATGAACGTTCGGCTCTCTGGTCTAGTATTGTTACCAACTTAACCAAGTTTTACTTTTTTTAGGATACTGAACGGCCTCACTTAAACGAAATACAGAGTGGAGCGGGCAGGAAACGACTAGCCGAGGTAGGTTTTACAGTACTTTAGGTACCTTCCAGATTTCGATTTTGGGTTGTTCGACAGACTTTATTTATAACCACGAAGAGCTCAGGAGCCGTAGCTTGTTAAATTTCCCACGTGAAATAAAATGGTCCTAAAATACAAACAGATAAAAACAAAAAAATTAAGAAATTATAAAAATAAAAAGTGGAATACATAAATTTAGCAGTAGTTAATGGTTTTTGCATATTTAAAATTGTATTGAGAAGAAACAGCTTGTACAAAAGTTATCTTGAGATAGATTCGATTTAGATAATATTGTAAATGAAGTCAGATTTTATACTTGATGGACTTAAAAAATATTTTTACAAAAACAACTTATGGTGTATAAATAAAGGAATTATGAAACCATGCTGTTGAAAGACTTTGTTGACGTAATTTAGAGCCAGAGCGCGCAAATAATACTTGTCGCACTATATCTTTTAAACAGGTTTGTAAATCCGTCGTAAATACAACTTATAAATTTTACAGGATGAAGTAGACGCTACTTCTTCTAAAATGCCACGCTATCCAGTGCTTGGAAAACGACACGAATGTTCCCTCTGTGGGCGAAAGTTTAATCGAATAGATGCCTTGAAACGACATGTGAAACAAGTTCATGAACGCCGAGCGGCTCAGCGGGAATACGTATGTAATACCTGTGGTGAGGTCTTTCACAATCTGGCTCCATTTCGAGCACATGAAAAATCAGCACACAGTAGACCTTCTACGGCTGCCAAACGTCTGCACCAAGACGACTCAGGTAATACCTAAAATTGTGGAGGAGGGAATAAAAAATCATCCCATGGTTCAAAAATTTCCTGGGGAATGTCCAAATCGAAACTGGTTAACTGATTGAAATTCATGACTTCTTCTGACAATTCGTGAATGACTGCTTGGATAGGGAGTGCCATTTTACGTGTTTCAAAACAATAGGAAAAAACTGGCAGGTAAAAATAAACCCTGACATCATCTTACCTGGAAAAAATATGACATCATCATCAAATTTATTGTTGAATTAATTCTTGATTGATGGCATCAAATTCATTAAGTTTGTTTTTTTTAACTTGCTAAATATTTAGGTTTAAATGATAATATGCTGTTAAAATTAAGTCTTAAAAGTTTTTCTGACAAATAGCAATTTGTCGTAGAGTAGCAGACACAATCTGCTTTGAACAAGCTGTGCCACATTGTTAAATAACCAGTATATACTACTAGGTTGTGGCTTAGTATAGTTTGGAAATGTACATGATATTTCTTGAGTGGACTGATTTATTGACTGACTGACAATTTTCAGAGTGGTCCGTTCAATTCATTTAACTGATTGACCAACTCACTAACTGACTAACTGGTTGACTGTCTGGCTGATTTTCTGACTAACTAACTGACTGATAGACTGACTCCCTAACTTTCTAACTAAGTGACTGCTTGACTGAATGACTGACTGACTGACTGACTGGCTTACTTACTAATTGATTCACTGACTGTGTAAATGGCTAACTTACAGTTGGCTGACCAACCAGCTGACTGACTTGTTGATGGACTGGCTGAGTGTCTAGCTGACTTGCTGACTTACTGGCTGGCTGACATGCTGAGTGAGTGACTGATTGACTAAGTGACTCATTGACTGGCTGACAAATGAGCTTGCTGACTGAGCTGCTGACTTACTGACCGACCTATTGACTAACTGATATGGAGTAGCAATATGGACTTGGAGTAGTGACACAATCTGCTTTGAACAAATTGTGCCACATTGTTAGATAATAAGTGTATAATGCCAGGTTCTGCTTTGATTCCTACATTTGAGTTGACTGATTTAGTGACTGACTGACAATTTCCTGATCTTGCATAATTTGTGCACCCCTTGGCCACCATATCGACCGATATATCGACCTACACTTGGTTATATCTGTTTGTCGAGTGTCGATTTTGTTTGAGGGAAGGGAGTGGCAGTACACAGGCTAAATCAAAGGAAAAGCGAAATCTAAGCAGAATACAACGCCAAGCTGAAGTGTGTTATACGTGGAACGTGTTGTTCTTTTTAGCTGTGGAGACCCGTATTTTGTTTATCTGTGGCAGCACCAGCCTATAGTCTTTTCACTCCGTAATGTGTTACGTAGATCACATGCCATTAGCCAACCTAATTGCGGAAAGCATGCTCGACTGTGAGTGTAAGAACGGCAAAAAGCAAAACAACAACTTTGCACGTGCATCACGCATTTTTGTACATTTCTTTGCCGTAGGTGCACGACTGCGACGTGAAAATGCGTAATTTCACGTTTTGTGAAGGACGTGAACACAAGAAAACTGAGACAACTGTTTTCTGTTTCTGAACTTACGTACAGCATTTTAGAATTCAACTCCAGACAAATTCGCCAGCATTTGACAAGTTGAGCGACATGGAATTTGCGCGATAAAGTTTAAAACAGTGCGAATTCACTTTTTCAAGAGATATTTTCGCAGCTCTCGCCGTCCTGGTTACTTAAGCTTCCTAATATCATTAAATGGATTTCGTCTCAAAGGTTAGCGATTTCTTTGTTTAGAATTCTGTTGTCCATTTACTCCTTTTCATAGCGTTTCTCCGNTAAACTGTGAACAAAGTTTCTACTAGGTGACGTTTTTAATTTACAAAAAGTTGCGTTTTTCGGTTTTATCCAACTGATTTGGTCCGTCGCGTCTCGGCAAATATCCATAACTATTCACCTCCCCTTCGGGGGATAGTTGTATATTATTTTCTCGTTCTTTCGCATAACAACATCATTTTTGCTGCAGTGAGATGAAAAGTTTGTCTCTCAAGAGTTTGCATCTCTCTACCTCTCTCCCTCTCTCTCGCCCTCTCTTGCATGAAATTTCTTCTACAGTTTTTTTGCATTATTTTCATTAATTTAATAACATAAATTTGCTAGAATGCTTACTCAAGGTTGGCCTAAGGACGTTCTCTTTTCTTGAAGCAAAAATATAAAATTAATTTGTTTGAGGATAACAAAAATACAGATAACTTAAAACCTTTAAAAAAGAATATACTGTAAATGCTTGGTTGTTTCTCCGTGTAATGTTTAGCGGAAGAGCCTCTAAAGGAGTGCTATATGTTGAAGTATATTCTGACTGGATTTGATAGAAGGTGCCTGCACTCAGTCTCTAGAGAGCCAAGTCCAAGAACCAAGTACTCACCCTCCCCTCCCATGACAGTCAACAACTCCCACAGAGCTCTGCAATTAGCATTGTGATTCTCAGTCAGACGGGCTTACCTTTGCGCTGCTCTTTACTGCTGAAAGAGTCAAAAGCAACCCCTCCCTATCCCCACTTACTTATTGACAGAGAGCTGCCAGCCACCCACACACTCTGCGACAAGATAAAGTTTCATAGTTTTTAGTAAATTGGCCAAAATGCCTTTAAGAGCTAATTAACTGTTGATTTAGCACGTAATATAGCTGTTACATTTGGACAAATTATACATCTTGAACCGCGTTTAAATTCAACTGCTGTACGAAAGGTTGATAGTTGAGCCATTGTTTACGTTTTCATTATGGCGAAGGGGGTGGAGGTAGGGAGTGGAGCGCATTAATCTATAGAAAGGCAAAAGAAAACCGTTTAGCATTTACATCTCATGTCTCCTATTGTTTTTCATATTTGCTAGTTTTATTACTGTTGACCATTTTGCATTTTGTCTTTCACCAGGAGCTCCTTTCACTCTTCTTAGCCGCCAAAAGCGAAACATCTGTTACATCTGTAACTACTGTCAAGGGAAGTGTTCCTGTAAATGCACCAGTTCAGGGTGTACATTGGTCTGCAGTTAGTACTGTGTTTCACACTGTCATGGCAAGCTACAAATGTCCTAGTACCTAAAGAATTGAGCCTCATCTTCGAAGATCTCCTGAAAGACTAGATTTCTAGCTGTAGATTCGAAGAAATATATATTAAATGTGATTCTGGAACCAACAAGATGAAGTTTAATAGTTTGAAGTGCATTGACATAAATGCCTTTAAGAACTAGCTGACTGTTGATTTTTAACACGTAACTGTAGCTGTTAATAATTATAACTGATCTTCGAGGCTTAGAGAAAATTAGTCTCGTTAGAAGACCGGATGAACCGTTTAAAGTCAAAAGTACGTAAGAATGTTCGATAGTTAAGCCATTGTTGCGAAATGCTTGTAAGAGTTGCCGTTTGTTCATTAAACACTTGTTGCTTGTTGTTTACATGTAGATAAATCAATCTAATAGCCCGCGCCGGTTTTTCCCTCTTTTTTAGGGCGAGGGAAAAAAACTAAAGGACGCGCGTGTTCCCCTCGCGCAGCCTGTAATGGCGGAGCGTCCGCGCGCGCGAAGAGCGCGCAACGGAGCCCCGTACCTGAGATATGTAAAGGAATATGGAAACCTATCGATGGCAGAAAATTTGGTTATGACGTCAGCGTACGCCCACCCGTCCGCCCGTGCACTCTGTGGGGGTAGGAGTAAAAAAACTTAGCAGGGTAGGGAAGGGAGTCCCAGACATTGACGTTACGTTTCGTTTTGGCGCAAAATAACCATTTTAAGGGCAACCAACGGAGTTGCTCGAGTAGGAATCCAGACTGAAGTTTCCTGGTTCCGACTTAAGACAAAATTGTCGGAAAAAATTTCTCAGTCTTTGCTTTTTGCTTGGTCACGCTTTTGGTCACACTCCAGGAACAACCTAGTCTCCCCAACCCCCCTTCCCCCTTTGGTCAAAATTTTGACAGGTGAATTCATGCGTGAAAACTTGCAGCATCTATGTCGGTACAAAGAAACAACGGCGCAAACTAGAGAAGAAGACTACGAAATAGGATATTCTCAAGCCTAAACGCTTCATCATCTTTATTTATTCCCATTTAACTTATATATATAATTATTTCTATGGCTTGCACTATCCATTGAACTCTGTCCTAAGCATAAAGTAAAGGAAATGCAAGCAACTCTTAATTCATTCACAACGTTGAGGGTAAAACAGGAAATGTGCTAATACTGTTCCAGTCATTTTCTATAAATGCTAAAGGAAGATCAAGATAAAATGATGTAATAAACTTGAAAAGGAACTGATACTAATCGCTCTATTAATTAGCGACAAACCAAGAAATATTCCAGATATTATTTTATGTATTTTTATGAGTACGTCTAATAAAATAACATTTATTAGTAAATCGTGAGAGACGATTGTTGTTTACAGAGCGGACGATCGAGAGAGGGATTAGCAGACTAAAAAACAGCTTTTTAAGCTATATAGGTCAATGATAGTGTTCTTCATATTCTGTGGGTTGCCTTGTAAATGTGCGTTACTTTCTTATACTTCTTTGACGTTGAAAAAATTAATGCTGCCGAAAATCCAGGAATCATTCGATCCGTTTTTTCATACACTGCCGCCAACTTCTTCTTTCCTCTTTGGTGCTACAACGAGACTGGGAAGAGTCGAAAAGGGGTCGGGGAGGGAAGGGGACGATGTGTGCAGTTTTCTTTTCCCCTCTTTTCCTTTTCTTTCGTTTCCTTCTTTTTCATTTCTTTTCTTTGTCTTTTTCTTTCTTCATGTAACGAATCTGATATTTCGTTTGTTCCTTTGAAGCCTTTTCGCGGGGGAGAGCTGTTACTATTATACAGCGAAAAAAGTCTTGTAGGAAACTACTCAATTTCCCTTTTGTGAGGCACATAAAGTAGCTGCAGGAAACGTGTGGTCGAGTGCTTGGCAGGTGAATGGGAGAAGACGGTGTGTGTTCTCTGTAACACCACAAACAACCCGATAGAACGCGAGCGCAGCGGATTCGCCACTCGCACGCTTGCTCTCGATCTAAGTGACTCAAAAAATAAAAATGAGACTGTTCACAGCCCAACAACCCCAACACGAAAAGAGAGAAAGGTGAATAGATGTTTCTTTTAGTGGCCAGTCTTCGTGAAAGAAAATAGTAGTCAACGTGTGTGCTCTATTAAACTAACAGTATGCTAGGACCACTGTTAACATGGAACTTAGGCAAAAATTCGGAATGTCCTTAATCAAGATTATCCTTCCCTGTTTATTCGCCATTTTCACATCTCCCATAATACATCTTGTTTGACCTCCAAAATTTTGCATAAGCATTGTTTTTTATTTCTCTTGTTACGAATGTCATACCCAGGAGAAATAAGAAAACAAAGGTTATGCAAAGTTTAAGGCGGCAATCAAGGTGCATTATGGGAGATGTGAAAATGTCGAATGCATAGATAACCTAAATTAAAAACGTTACGGACTAAGTACAGCAGGATAAAAGGTGCAGGCTTGGTCAACCAGTTACCTCAAAGTAGCCATTTTCAATTTCTAAGCTCAAAGCCTTTTACATCTGTGTAGAAATTATTGAGAATTTGGAACAATCAACGGTTATGTGGAGTTCGAATGTAAGGTTCCTTAATTGTTGGTAATGCAGGTATCACTCTTGTTTCATGGCGTTTAACTTGATAAATATTGGTGGATTTTTTCTGGAGTTGAATTCCGAATGACTGCATTTAAGATTAAAAAAATTCAGTAGTTGTCTTATGTTCAGAGACTGTTTTGTGTATTTTAAGAGACCCTTTGTCTAGAGGCACTCGGCCATAAGACCTTGCATTGTATTTTAGATTTTCATATTTTAAAAACGGACAGCAGTTTAAAGCTCAATTGAGCATTTTATATTTTTTATTACGTCACGCCGCTGAAGGACAACTTGAACAGATTTATAAAAAGTTGCTTATTGATATTTGGTGATTACAATGTGCAAATGAAAAAAAAATTGGTTAAATTTCACTTGAATTCTTTTTTAAGGTCAGCCATTCATCTTTTTGTCGTCGGAACATGGTTTAATTAAACATGCGCGGAAACTGTTGTGAAAAGTAGAAATATTTCCGTAAACTGAGTGATTTGAAGGAAAACACGACTAGACCTGGTCATCAGCTACCGTTATCGTGCTTTCAGATGAAGTAATTTTTTTAGAGACAATGAACCCTTTTTTTATTTGTTAAAGCATCTTAACGTATCCCCGACAAAAGGAAGGTATGATGCTTGAGAACAAGGTCACTTGTTTGCAACGCAAGTTTCTCTAAAATTGTTCAAATTCTTGTTCAATCTTACAACTACAAAAAATTTGACGATATTGCTTAATATTTAGGTTTTCTTTAAACTATTGAAACACTTTCTAAGTTCTTTGGGTTCGCACATAGGAAACACGTATCGGTAATTGCTTGAAAGGGATTGCGGGTCTGTCATCTATTCTGGTAATCAATTGTAAGGCGCTTTGTAAACGTAAACAGAACAACATTGTTTTTGTTATTGTTTCAACAGCAGAAAATTGGTTTGAAACGATCAAAGAGGACATGAAATATAAAGATTCATCCCACCGGCTCCCACTCAAAAAAGAGAGACTTCCGATGAAAAAATATAAGTAATTGTTGTAGAAAAGCACTTACCCTCTTTGACTGCCTGTTTTTCTTTTCTTCTTTTAATGTATAGAATATGTCAAGGCCACGAACCATCAAATACGAACCGTCAAAGCAGGTAATTTTTTTTACAACTGAAGTAGTTTTTTCATGATGTAACAATGGAGAATAAATGCACGCGCTGACAATGGCCAGTCAGATTCATTTTCCAATCAATCGTCCGATGTAAAGTAACTTTCTGCGCGCGCAACAAAAAGATTATGAGCTGGAACAACAAGTAAGGTGAAATTAAGTCATGTCGTTGTTTTGATTTTTAACTGGTCACCAAACTTTAAATCAAGTGTCTGTTGTGGTTCATGCAGAAAACTCCACATTTTGTCTCGACAGGTGGTGAATATCTCTTCAAGATTGGAAACAATATCGACAACAAATTGAACAGTGATGCCATCACGATTCATTTATTTCTTCCGATCAGCTAGTGTAAAATTTCGATCCTTCAGTGAGAGGTGTAAGTTACAGACCGTTACTTGAAAACTGATAGTTAGGGAAACGCTAAGAAACACAGCGAGCACTAAAGTTCACTCGGGAATCGGAATACCGTATTTCCTCAAATAAGCGCCCTCTCCCGAATAAGCGCAAACACCCAAGACCATAATATCAAATAAGCTCCCCCCCGAATAAGTGCGTTATCTCTTTTTTTAATGTTTTTCCTATTGCCTCTCTCTTGGTAAACGCCGTAAATTTCCCAGGAACAACTAGATCATTCTCTAGTTCGTTTAAAAGAAAGCGTAATAACCAACCACCTCGATTAAGCGTCCTCCTTCCAATAAGCGTCCATCTTTTTAGCTGAAATTTGAAATAAGCGCCCGGGCACTTTATCGAGGAAATACGGTTTATGCCTGTACTGAGCGCAGGCTAGCAAAAAGCGTAGACGAATGACGTTGAGAGTTAATTATAACTGCAAGATTGAAAACTACAAATTCGGACAATTTCACTCAACCAAAAGTAAAATGTCGTGTTTAATCGAATAAGCGCCCCGATTAAGCAGCGCCTTCGAATAAGCGCCGCATTTGGGACAAATTAATTTATAAGCTATAAGCTAAATGAGCGCCGCGGTCCAGTCCCGTTTTAAAATTCTGTAAGTTTTATACGGAAAAAAATACCTAGTGAAAACAATTTTTTTTTCCGTCCGACTTTCATATAATTGCCGCCCTACAATACGCACCGCATTTAAGACGTGAAAAATTTAAGTGGCGTCGGGGAGCTTATTCGCGTTCAATACGATATAGCAAAAGGTGAAAAGCAAAAGAAAAACAGACTAAAATGACAGAATCTCATAAGGATTCAATCACTAGTTTAACAGCGTGATCTACAACTGAGATGCATGGCGTCTTTAAGTTTGTCTTGTCAAGTCAAAATAACAGAAAAATATTAAAGGTTTTTTGCCCGTTATTGACGACGCTAATTCGCAGTTCTAACTAAATCCAGGAAAAAACAAAACAAAAAAGAAAGAAAAACACCAGAGTGAGCAAGCGTTTAAGATTTCCTGCCTTTTCTGCTATTACACCAATATTTCAGTTTATTCTGTTAAACAAACTCCGCTAAAAGTTTATCCCCATTTACTCTAGGCTTTTTTTCAGATTTGAGCTACGAAGTCGCTAAAAAGATAGAAAATCTAATTGTTTTTTTAGCAACAAACACATGCACCCACCGGGGCCCTATTTTTCCGCAAGGAGCAAGGAGGCCGCGCATTGTGGACGTTTTGGGGCACTGGAAACTAACACTCATTCAAAGATGGCGCGTGGAAGACGTGGTTGTTTTTCTGCCGTTTTTCATCTACTTTGCAAGGTTAGTAGCGATTATAGGCAGATCAAACAGTAAGAACTGTATTAGTTATCTTTATGAACAGTTTTAGAAGTGCTTGTGGTAATGTTTTACTTTGTATTTGGTGAGATCCTCACCCCCGAAGCTCATGTGCCTATATTGCTTATCACGCTTAAGCACAACTCTTTTATTAGTTCAATCTCCGATCCCCCTTCAGGGAGTTTTCAACGCTTTCATTTTTAAGGGCAAATCGGTGCGTTTCCAACAGCGTATGAAGGGTTTATTTGCAAAATTTGCCTTTTTTAAAGTCTTATTAAAAGCGGCGTTGCTAAAACAAGGGTAAGGGTAACACAAAGGGTAAGGTAAGGGTAAGGGTGGAGGGTGAGGGTAAGGATAAGGGTGGGGATAAGGGTAAGGGTAAGGGTAAGGGTAAGGGTAAGGGTGAATGTTAAGAAGGCATATTGTCATTAGTTCCCTGTCATTAAGCATCATCTGGCATATATTATTGGAAAACGGTGCTCTTTAAAATGAAAGGCTGGTCCAGGGCTGTTCTAATTTCAAGGTTTGGCTAGCTTTCGCGTTTCTGTTGCAGTTAAGTATTTCCAACAACGTGACCGCAAATTAATTTTTTGCTCTTGAAAGGCTTGAATAAAGGCATGGATTAATAGTCTTCGATCATCCTCTGTACACTAAAGGACTGTTTATATGGGGATGTGGGACCCTGGGTTGGCGAGGTGATCCGCAAAAGGGTCAAAAAGCAAACCACCTTTTCATGCAATCTTCGAACGTCCACAATCCTTAATCTTACAAAAAATATGCCGATAATCTTTCAGATATGTTACATTTGGAGACGAGCAAACTGTACATCTAACACTTTCCCTTAAAAATAGGCAAATGTATGGTCTTCAAACCGCGCCAAGTCCAAGATGCGCGAATTGTAAAATTCAAAGAAATATAAAGTATAAAGAAGACAATTTTGGGGGGGAGAAATTTTGGATGAAAATCTAAATTGGAATTCCCCCAACAATTCTCACCCTTACCCTTACCCTCATCCCCCGCCTCCACCCTTACCCTTACCCTTACCCGTACCCTTACCCTCACCCTCCACCCTTACCCTTACCCTTACCCGTACCCTTACCCTCACCCTCCACCCTTACCCTTATCCTTACCCTTTGTGTTACCCTTACCCTTGTTTTAGCAACGCCGTATTAAAAGTGCAATATAGCAAATTGTTTATTTGTATCCTTAGTAGCCAGGCCTTTGAGTTGGGGTGGTTGGGGGTGGGGGGGCGTAGGGTGGGTGAAATTTTGAAAGTTAATGATAAGAACTAGAAGGGAGATCCGTTTTTGGATTTTGCGTTTGATTGCAAAATCCGAAATCTGGAGTTCAAAATCTAAATCTGGATTTCCCAATCTGATGCAACCCTAGAGTTTGTCCCTGAAGAAACAAGATTGCTGATTGCTGATGAAGATGATCAAATTTTTTTTTCAGATCGGATGGGTCCTGCAGATGACTTCAACAGCCAGGATTTTGAACTTATTATCTGTGGCATTGTAAGTGCTGTATGTATTGCTATTGTATTCAAGCTCCTGAGTGAATCAGATAAACTAAACTGCTGGTACAGCTTGTTCAAAGTAAGATTGAGGCATGGCTTCGAGAGTATTTCGGGGGATATACCTGGCCTAATTTAACACAGAACTCAAAACTTTTTCCAGTTTAATGTTTCTGTAAAATAAAAGATACACTAGCGAAGGAAAAAGTTATTTTTGAGTGACTTGACTTCTTTTTTATTTCTGTCACTATGTGGCAAGCTATTCTTGTTTACTACTGAGAATTAAGACAGAGATTCAACAACATTTTCAGACTCAAAGGAAGAATAATTATAAAACATTTTTGTTAATTGCTCAATTTTTTGTGTATATATCTATACAGCTGTAAATAAATGAATGTATCTTTTGATCTTTTAATGCAAGACAGCTAAAATCTCTAGGACTGTTTGAGGTAAAAGAGTACATTTTTCAAATTCAGATTCAAATTCAATATGGAATTAATTCTTGATTTATGGTATCAAGTTCATTAAGTTGTTTTTTAACTTGCCAAATATTTAGGTTCAAATGATAATATGCTGTTAAAAGTAAGTCTTTAAAGTTTTTCTGACAAATAGTAATTTGTCCTGGAGTCGTAGACACAATCTGCTTTGAACAAGTTGTGCCACATTGTTAAATAACGAGTATGTAATACTAGGTTCTGGCTTACTATAGTTTGGAAATGTACATGATATTTTTTGAGTGGACAAATGTATTGACTGACTGAGAGTTTTCAGAGTGGTCCGTTTAATTCATTTAACTGATTGACCAACTCACTAACTGATTAACTGGTAGAGTGTCTGGCCGATTTTCTGACTAACTAACTGTCTGATTGACTGACTCCCTAACTGTCAAACTAAGTGACTGTTTGACTGACTCACTGACTGGCTGACTTACTAATTGATTCACTGACCAACCAACTGACTGACTTATTGATGGACTGCCTGACTGTCTAGCTGACTTGCTGAGTGACTGGCTGGCTGGCTTGCTGACTGGCTGACTTGCTGAGTGACTGACTGGCTGACTATTTCAGTGACTGGCTAAATGGCTGAGTGTTTTGACTGACGGACTGACTGATTATTGTCTCCAACTCACTGACTGAATGGCTGACCTGCTAAATGCCTGCCTTATTGACTAACTGAATATAACTGACTGGCTGACATGCTGAGTGAGTGACTGATTGACTAACTAAGTGACTCATTGATGGACTGACAAACTGGCTTACTGACTGAGCTGCTGACTGACTGAACGACCTATCGACTGACTGATATGGAGTAGCAGTATGGACTTGGAGTAGTGACACAATCTGCTTCAAACAAGTTGTGCCACATTGTTAGATAATAAGTATATAATGCCAAGTTCTGCCTTGATTCCTAAATTTGAGTGCACTGATTTCTTGACTGACTGACAATTTCTGGATCTTGCCTAATTTGTGCACCCCTCGGTGGACATATCGGTCTATTACAAAATATTGACTGAAAAGTGACCCATGTGTTGTTTGATATATTGACCAACATATCGGTTATATTGGTCGGTCGAGTGTCGGTCAATATGTTGGTCGATTGTGGTTGTCTGATTGTTGGCCGAAATGTTGATCGATAGGCTACTGACATTCTGCTGATACTTCACTAATACTTGAGTACTTGGTGGACTGTAGCCTGTGTTGCAGACGTAGTTTAACTTAGGTTAGAAACATCTGCGGAGGAGCAGTGCAGATATTCCTGTTCAGCCCCCCGCTTCTCAGACGCTTCTTGGTATTAATTGTTGTACGTCACTGTCCAAAATTGGGCGCGTTAACCTCTCTTCAGCTCAACACAAAATTCCCCTCTTTTAAGTAACATGGGGAATCGCAATAATCGTGAAAATGTTTAAAAGGATGGTGTGCTGCTTAGCATAGGTCACTTAGTAACTACTGACTGCCTTATGGTACATACCATTAGAATAGTCAGACTAAACTTAAACTGGAAAAAGATTATAGTTCAATCGTTACAGTTTATAAATCCAAAGTGAAAATTTCCAGTGATGTCTAGGTAATAATACTGTAATGTCCAGCAATCTTCCACAATCAAAGGCAATGCCACAAGGCAAAAATCAAGACCTTGCAAATCTATGACATTGAGGAAACATCAATGAAGACGTCAGTATGAAAAATAAATACACATTTCCCATACTGGAGAACTTCGAAAATAAATAGACTAGTTCAATTTGTAGACTAGTAGTTTCCATTGGCCGATGAAGTGTTGCAAGTTGAGTGTGTGACAAGGTCAAGTACAATTCTACGCTTATAAACACATCTATGACACATATGTTATGTCAGATGGCTAGTTGAAGTTGCTTCTAGTAGTTGAAGGTTAAAAATCATTGATATATCAAGTATTTATAAAGTGCAACAGGACTTTGCGTCTTAAAAACTACGGAAATCTATGAATTAAATACATACAACAAAGTGAATCTGCAATTTCGAGTCTATTTAACCGTAGAGTTCCAGCACTTGCGTCATTATTGTGAGAAACGTAATTCCTCAATACAGCACAAAACAGGGTTTCCTCTGCTATAATATTTTCACATCTGACTACGCATGTATGAATACATGAAAATCAAGGGTGATTCGGGGAAAATTACATCTTTGCCAAAAAGCCATACTAGAACGTGATCAACCATGCACATCACCTAAATCATTGCCAAAAATAAACCACATGCTCTTCACGAGTCTCATTTGCATACAATAAAAGTCGTCATGATACTTATTCCCAGTTTCCACGCTCGCCGCTAAGAATGCCTGAGACCACAACCGTCGTTTTACATAGGAAACTCTCAGTCATTGTGTTTTGGTTAACTTTCACACAACTCCAACTAATCCGCTGACTGACTGATTGACTGGTGGCTGACTTGCTGACTGACTTACTGACTTCTCTGCTTACCAACTTACTGACCAATATTATTGACTGACTGACTGACTGACTGACTGTGGCTGAAAGACTGCTTGACTTTCTGGTTAGCTCATTGACTAATTGACTTGACTGGCTAGCTGATATACTGAGATTCATGCTAAGAAAAGGCATTAATTATAATGCCTTCATGATGTGAATCAAGATTACTGCGATTACTGATGAAAATGACTGATTTTTCATTTCAGATCAGATTTGTCCTGCAGATGTGTCAAGACGTCAACAGCCAGGATTTTGAGCTTATCTTCAGTACTGTAAGTGCTTTGTAGATTGCTTTGTAATCCTGCTATTGAGTGAATCAGATAAACTGAAGTTCTGCAGCTTGTTTAAAGTAAGATAGATGTACAATTTTATCAACTTTTAGTGGCCATACCTGGCCTAATTTAACACAAATTCAAAACTGTTTCAAATTTAATGTCTCTGTATTAATGAGAGATACATGTCTCAATAAGTGGAAGAAAAACACTACTTAAGTGACTTGACCTCTTGTTGTTGTTAATATTTGGCAAGCTGTTTCTTGTTTACTACTGAGAAGACAGAGATTCATAACAATTTTCAAACTCAAAGGAAGAATATAAAACAGATTTTTAAATGTATTTATTGAAATCAAATGAATGTTTGTTTTGATTTTTTCATGAAGGACAGCTAAAAACTCTAGGACAGTTTGAGGCCAGAGTGTACAGTGCAAATGGGACTTAAGATATTGTTCATTTTCAAATTCACTTAGGAATTATTTTGTATTATTGGCATTATGATAATATTAAGTGCTTTAGGTTTTTTTCTTTCTAGTGTAATTGTTTCAAATAATCACATGTGCACAGTTAAAATCAAATCTTAAAACAATTAGAGTTTTTTCTGACAAATACCAATTCATATGTGATCTGCTTTGAACAAGCTGTTCTACAATGTTGGTATAATAATGCCAAGTTCTTCTTTTAATCATTTATTATAGTTCTGCAATCTACATGTTGCCATTTGAGTGGACTGATTTATTAACTGATTGACCTTTTTCTTGAATGAGTGGTCCTTAGCTGATTGACCAACTGACTAAATGTGCGACTAGCTGACTAATTGAATGACTGTCTTGCTGTTTACATGACTGACTACCTGACTTCCTTACTGACAGACTGTCTAACCAACTTACTGCAGATTACATTACTAATTAACTGATGGATTAACTGACTAAATAACTGACTGATGGACTGACTGACTTATTTGGTGACTGATTGACTCATTGACTGACAAATGGCTGACTTGTTGTTGACTGAGTGACCACACTGTAACTGACTGACTTACTAATTTACTTACTGAATGACTGACTTACAGTTGACTGACAAACTGGAAAACTGACTGACTGATTAGCTGACTTGCTTTACTGACTGACTGGAGGGCTTTCTTGCCAATTGAGTGGCTGTCAATTTGACTAGCTTACTGATGGACTGGCTGATTGACTGACTGACTGGCTAACATGTTGACTGACTGACTTGCTGGCTGACTGACTGATTCATTGATTGAATTGTTGAGTAACTGACTGATTTATTGACCTACTGACTAGTTAACTGACTGGCAGACTGACTGACCAAGTAACATACTGACTAACTGACTGGCCACCTGACTGACAGACTGACAAATTAACTAAGTAACAGTTACTAACTGACTGAGTGAGCAACTGACTTACGTGTACCAAGTAACTGACTGACTTACAAACTGACAAACTGAGTAACTGACCTCCTGACCGACTGACTCAGGACTAACTGAGAAACTGCTTTACTAACTGAAAAATTAGCTAATTGACTGTCTGACATACAAACTGAACAACTGACTGACAGAGAGACTGACTAATGTAATACTCACTAATCAGCTGACTAAATAACTGAGCAACTCAGTAACTGGCTAACTGGCTAACTGACTGAGCAAATTAGTTACTGGCTAACTGTCCAACTTACTGACTGGCTGAGTAACTGAGTTACTGGCTGATTGTTTAAGTGATTGACTGACTAGCTGACGGAATGACTGATTGAATAACTGACAAAATGACGGACTGATTGAACACCTTATCAAGTGTCTGACTAACCTCAAGCAATAAACCAACTGGCTGACTGAGCTGAAAAAGCAACTGACTGGCTAGTCCTCTGACTGACAGACTGACTGATCAACTGACTGAGTTAATGTGTAAGGAGGGGAGGGTACAGAAATCAAAGCAGGAGTGCCATTTGCTAGTTCAATCAAGGGGTGGGCAATCATACAGTGTGTGCTAAATTATTCCAACATGGTTGCTCACTGGTACTCATGAAATGTGATGCAGTCAAACCTTTTTAATATGGGTACTAAGAAAGTCGCCATAGTAACAGGTTGTCTGTATTGAGCAGGTTGAAGTTAGAGAATGTGTAAGGGCTTTGTTTCCCAGGGACAAACCAAACTGTCCATAATAATAAACTTTCCAAACTAAGCAGGCATCTGTATGACAAGGTTTGAGTGTACTGGGAAATTGGTCTGTTCTGAAAACAACTGAAGTGCTTTATTGAATATTTTAAACTTTTGTTTCCAGATCAGATGCCACAGGAACACAGCACAAGGACCTTTATGAGCCAAGAACCTCTGTTATCTTCAATACTGTAAGTGCTGTACATGTATGTTTTGTGTTTTCATCCATCTCTTAAGTGAACCAGATAAACAGAACTGTTTGGTTAAAAGTTTCATCGAGTTATACCATTTTCCTTAAATTCCTTCATTTGACAGTTATTTCACCATCTAGTCTACCACAGTTGGGAGATAAGAATTTTCTCAATATTTAATAACTGTTTCCGATAAAACAGAAAAATTGAAAAATTAAACGTTTTGTAAATAAAATGTAAAATAAAAGAAAATAATTCCAAAATAAATAAAACCAACCTGTAATTCCCGGAAACCCTGTAACCACTAGTAATAGCCCCCTTCAACCAGCTGTAACCCTCTGTATATGTATAGTAACCTCTTGTATTCTCTTGTGACCCCCTTGAACCCTTACAAACCCCTTTAACCCCCTGTAATTCCTTGTAATCCCTTATAACCCTCATTAATGAAAAAGAAGAGTCAGACTGGTTTACAAATTGCAGCAACAAATTAAAAAAAGACATTTTGCCTTTAAGGGTAGTTAATAATGATCTTGATGCTCAACTGCATAAGTGACTGACTGACCAAGAAACTGACCAAGTGACCAACTAACTGAGGAACTGAATTACTGCCTGACTGACAGACAGAGCAACTGAGTAACTGACTGGGTGACTGACTGAACTAAGTAATGTACTGACTAACTGACTGGCTATGTGACTGACAGACTGACAAATCAACATTACTAAGTGACTAACTAACTGACTGAGTGAGCAACTGACTTACTAACTGAGGAACTAGCTAAGTGACTGCCTGACTTACTAACTGACTGATTGACTGACTGATCAACTGATTAATTTGCTTTGCTAACCATTTTGACTGACTGACTGAGCAACTGTTACTTGCTGACTGTCTACTTGAAAGGAGGATATTACCATCTTCCCAGTGTGCCTTGTGCCTATTATGGCATGATTTTTCCGGTCTGTGAGATGAAAACATGAATTTTACCTAAAGTTTCTGAGAAATTTTTGCTTCTTTACGGATAAGATACAGAATGATTTTGCAATTAAATTATCCTGTTTTTTGTAAGATTTGACGGTGTGACCTTTCTCTCATCATGTGTCGCTGCCTATCTGTTGTATACATGGTATTTTTGAATTATTTATTTTTGGTGATGAAACGAGGAGTCAATTCAGAATTGAGAGAGAAAGCCACTCTATTATACTTGAAACATTGTAAAGAACCCAGTCGACTCCTTTTGACTCCACATTTTCCCAGAAAAATTTCATCTATAAGCGTGGAGTATTTTAGTGCTATCTGTTATGATGAGAAACAAGCTCATATTGTGTGCGGAGTGCATTTGGTAATGTTTTCAACAAGTTTCCAATGAAAAAGCATTAATTTACTTGTCCATATATTCAGACAGGAGATTGACTGTATCTGTAAAACTTAACTGTTTTGTGGCAGTAGTGTTGGAAGTCAACAGTGTTTGAAGCTGTGAAAGGTGCATACATGTCAGTTTATACACCAGCTCAGAAAGATATATCAACTGATCATGTTAATTATGAATGTATTAAAAATTGCGTACTGAGTTTCTTACAGCCAGATTCTTTGATACCTGATATTGATATTCATTGATATTCAATGGATATTTCACTACAAATTGCTTCGTCAGTGTTTGAGAAGTATTATTGAATTTTTGCGGACTCCAGTAACAAGGGTTTATCAGCTTTTATTTACAAGCAGTCAAACAATCTCAATGGAGAATTTAAACGGTAAACAAAATCTTAGGCCTGAGAAGGCATCTGTAGCTATCTTGTTAAATTCTTCTATTGTGCAATTGATACAGTTTATGTGGAGTATACTGGATTATTTTTTGTATCTCTCTTGTGCCCTTGTTTTTCCTGTGCAACGACACTTTGAAATAAGTCACGCGCAAGGATTTGGCTGTTGATAATATGGTTTGACCACAATGCATGCATTCCAGGAAGATGGTAATATATTCCTCCTTTGTCTGCTTGTAACTGACTGACTGGCTGATGGAATGACTGCTTATATAACTGACTGAATGGTTGATTGAATGAGCAACTTACAGTACCAAGATACCGACTAATTGAGCAACTGACTCAGGGGCACCCAACGATGGTTTCCACCTAAATGCATTGAAAACACTTTTTAGGCTATCCAGAGTACTTTCAGATCTCTAGAAATGCATGCTAAGTGGTGCTATAAAATTTGTATCTGTTCGGTCGTCCTAGGGCAACTTGAGTCTCTTCGAAATTACAAGGGCCTCCATATTATTTTCCCCAAAATTTTAGATGTAATTCTACCTTTTACAAACGTGAGAATTTTTCTGATTCCTCTCTCCATCGCATTTTTAATCTGAAAATTTTAGGTTTCCTTTTTCTACAAAAAATAGGCTAACTTGGTTACTAAAATGTGAAAATTTAAACTTTAGAAAATTATAGGGAATTTATTAGATATGTTACGAAAATTGAACATGACTGAAACAGTCATCTAGAAGTTTTTAGCCTTCCTCAAGTTATAGACAATTCTGGGCAATTTTTGCTTCTCCGAACAGATATTTTACAGAAAACAGTTGTTGGGTGCCCCTGCTGACCGAAAGACTGACTGTGCAACTGGGTATCTGACTGGCTGACTGAGTGACTGATTAATCGACTGACTGAATAACCGGCTGACTAAACTGAGTAACTTACCAAGTGACTGACTTACTGACTTAGTGACTGACTGGGGTCCACAAAGCAGGGTTCAATTTAATAAAGCTTTTACACCCTAAACAAATGAACTTCTTTACTCCATTCCAATGAACTTCAATTTTCTGTTTTCTTGTACAGAGGTTTCTGATAACAACAATAATTATAAATAAATACAAAACAAAGAAATGTACACAGAGAAAAAACCTAAAGAAATAAACTAGAGGAATTAAAAGAACACACCCACCTGACAGTAGCAAAACTGTCCATAATAATAAGCTTTTGGAACTAATCAGGTGTCTGTAAACTAAGCAAGGTTTGAATGTAGTGGGAAATTGGTCTGTTCTAAAAATTATTGATGAACATCACTGAATATTTTAAACTTTTGTTTCCAGATCAGATGCTACAGAAAGACTGGACAAGGACTTTCATGAGCAAAGAGCCTCTGTTATCTTCAGTACCGTATGTGCTCTATGTTTTGCTTTGTAATCCAGCTCTTGAGTGAACCAGATAAACAGGATTGTTGGCCAGGTGATTTCAAAGTTTGATTAAGCTAGTCCAGGGAAAGCTGTCGTAACATAGTTATATTGTACCTAATTCTTTCATTTCACAGTTATTTCACCATCAAGTGTACCACTTTGGGAGTAGAAGTTAATCAAATTATCTTACTTTTTCCAATAAAACAACAACAACAGCAGCAGCAATAAAAACTAAAATAAAACAAAACAAAAACGTGCAAAATAAAATGCAACATAAAAGAGCAAAATTCCAAAATAAAATTAAATCAAGTACAGTTGTAAAGCTTGGTCAACATTATTATGGTGAAAATAAAAATTGAACTCTGGATCATCCAATTGAGTGTAGTGCTGAACAGCTACAGCTGTTAGTGATTCAGTGACTGGCATTTCTAAAGTGTATAAAAGAAATCAACAGGGTTGAACAAATATTTTATTATTGACTTTTGAATAAATAAAATTGGTACTCCAAGACCAAGCAAATAAAATCATTATTTTTAAGGGATGCATTCAGCATTTCTGTTGAACTTTGTATGAATTATTCATTTTACATTAAAGAAATGCTTCTGATTGCTAGTTTTATGTCTGCAGGAAATCACGATACAAAGACAGATGAAACACACTGAAATCTTTTTGGTTTCAAGAACAAAAATAATTTGATTGATGTGATTGAAAAGAGACATGCACTTGTTGGTGAAGTACTGATAATCAGAAAACTTAAATGCAGAAACTGTGGTCATTACAATGTATAAGTTTTCTCCTGGATTAGCATTTATCGACTTTGTTCAATTGTGTCACAACATTTAAACCAATAGCCAAGTTCTGCTGATATAATAATAATGATAACAATGATAATAATAATAATAATAATAATAATTATTATAAGCTTGTTATTATACTACACTACCTGTTAGTGCAGATATGCAATCCATATTGTACCCTTCAGATTTCTTACTATGGTGATCTATTCAAATGACTGTCTGACTTAATAATTGATCATGATTGGGATGACTGTGATGACAAGAATAACTAGCATGACTACTGTAACTGGAATGACTGTAATTACTGGGATGAATAACATGACTGGGATGACTAAGATGACTGCTATGACTGGGATGACAGATCACTTGGATGACTCGTTGACTGGGATGACTGGGATCACTAGGATGACTGGGACAACTAGGATGACTGGGATGACTTCCATGACTAGGATGACTAGGGTAACTGGGATGACTTAGATGACTGAGATCACAAGGATGACTGGGATGACGTGGATGACTACAATGACTGGGCAGACGGGGATGACAAGATGACTAGGATTTGTGGGATTACAAACCTGACTAGAATGACTAAAATGACTGGGATGACTAGGGTGACGAGGGTGACTGGGATGACTGGGTTGACTGGGTTGACTGGGATAACTGGGACGACTAGGATGACTAGGTTGACTGGGATGAATCGGACGACTAGGATGACTGGGATGACAAGGGCGACTTGGTTGACTGGAATAACTAGGTTAACTGGGATAACTAGGATCACTAGGATCACTAGGGTGACTGGGATGACTGGGATCACTAGGATCACAAGGACGACTGGGATGACTAGGATGACTGGGCTGACTAGGATGACTGGGATGACTGGGATGACTAGGATCACTAGGATGACTGGGATGACTAGGATCACTGGGATGACTAGGATGACTGGGATGACTAGGATCACTAGGAAGACTGGGATGACTGGGATGACTAGGATGACTGGGATGACTGGGATCACTAGGATGACTGGGATGACTAGGATCACTAGGACAACTGGGATGACTAGGATCACTAGGACAACTGGGATGACTGGGATGACTAGGATCACTAGGACAACTGGGATGACTGGGATGACTAGGATGACTGGGATGACTGGGATCACTAGGATGACTGGGATGATTAGGATCACTAGGACAACTTGGATGACTAGGATGACTAGGGTGACTGGGATGACTAGGATCACTAGGATGACTGGGATGACTAGGATGACTAGGATGACTAGGATGACTGGGATGACTAGGATCACTAGGATGACTGGGATGACTGGGATGACTAGGATCACTAGGATCACTAGGACGACTGGGATGACTAGGATGGCTAGGGTCACTAGGACGACTAGGATGACTGGGATGACTAGGGTCACTAGGACGACTGGGATGACTGGGATGACTAGGATCACTAGGACGACTGGGATGACTGGGATGACTAGGATCACTAGGACGACTGGGATGACTGGGATGACTAGGATCACTAGGACGACTGGGATGACTGGGATGACTAGGGTCACTAGGACGACTGGGATGACTGGGATGACTAGGATCACTAGGACGACTGGGATGACTGGGATGACTAGGATCACTAGGACGACTGGGATGACTGGGATGACTAGGATCACTAGGACGACTGGGATGACTGGGATGACTAGGATCACTAGGACGACTGGGATGACTGGGATGACTAGGATCACTAGGACGACTGGGATGACTGGGATGACTAGGATCACTAGGACGACTGGGATGACTGGGATGACTAGGATCACTAGGACGACTGGGATGACTGGGATGACTAGGATCACTAGGATGACTGGGATGACTGGGATGACTAGGATCACTGGGACGACTGGGATGACTGGGATGACTAGGATCAGTAGGACGACTAGGATGACTGTAATGACTGGGATGACTAGGATCACTAGGACGACCTGGATGACTGGGATCACTAGGATCACTAGGACGACTAGGATGACTGTAATGACTGGGATGACTAGGATCACTAGGACGACTGGGATGACTGGGATGACTAGGATCACTAGGACGACTAGGATGACTGTAATGACTGGGATGACTAAGATCACTAGGACAACTGGGGTGACTGGGATGACTAGGATCACTAGGACGAATGGGATGACCGGGATGACTAGGATCACTAGGACAACTGGGATGACTGGGATGACTAGGATCACTGGGATGACTGGGATGACTTGGATGACTGGGATGACTACTATGACTGATGACTGGAATGACACTAATTTTTCAGATGACTGAGTGGGGTGGGATGACAAAGATGACTGGGATTTTTGGGATTTCTAACATGACTGTAATGACTAGGATGTTTGAATTGACTAGGGTGACTCGGATGACTGGAATGACTTGGATGATTAGGGTAACTGGGGTGATTGGGGGGACTAGGATGACTTGGATAAGACAGTTGACTGGGATTTGTGGGAGGACTAGTATCATTGGATTGACTTGGATGAGTACTATGACTTGGATGACTGGGATGACTAGGGTTACTTGTATGACTTGAATGATTCGAGTGACTGTAATGACTGGGATGAATATGGTGACTGGAATGACTAGTATGACTCTGAGGGGTGGGGTGACTGTAATGGACAGGGTGACTAGGATGACTATGACGGTTAAAGACACTTGCTTTGCTGATGGAAAAAATTTCCAAAGTTGTTAGGATTTGTCACACTGAATAACTGACTGTCTGTTGATGTTTGTTCTGACTGACCAGAATCAGTGCAGAATGGTCTGATGTTTAAAGACAGACCGATGTTTGAACTGACATGTATGACAGCTGGAGGGTCTGACCAATTCACAGTGGCTTTATTTTGGATTTGTATTTTAATGGTATAGTTAGTAGATTGCATATCTGTGCTGACTCGTATATTCGTTTTCTGTGAACTTGATGAGTGCATTTCAAATCTCTTCTTGCTTCAACCAGCAATTTCCCAGCGTGGAAATATGTCTTAGGAAAGACTGAATATACTTCACATTGATGATGTGCAGTGTAGTGCTTCTTGCTAGCCGCTAATTATTTCAACGATTAAAATAGTTATACAACCAATCAAACCAATCAACTAATCAGCCAACCTAAGACAACGTTTGATTGGGGGGGGGGGGGGGGGGGGGGGGGAGGGGGGGGTGGGGAAGGGTGGTTTTTGGTTAGGAAAACGGGCGGGGGAAGGGAAATTATTTTTTTTTTTTTTTTAATACTTTACTTACTGTTTTTCTTTAACTTAGTTTACTTTCTTTTCTTTTTTTGGGGTTTTTCTTTCATATTAATGAAATATATCTTCTAATTTATAGAATTC
>CALNXI010000004.1:1033702-1059921 GCA_942486025.1 Porites evermanni | reverse complement strand
GGGGGGGGGGGGGGGGGGGGTGAGGGGTGGTAGGAGGGGTTGGAGATGAGCGTTTGTTCTTAGGTAAAACTGCAGGCGTAGGCAAATTAATTTGTTGTTTTGTTTTAAACCTTGAATACCTGATATTCTTCACTGCAGTAACTTACCTTCCCTTTCTTGGAGGTGATTTCTCAGTTTAAGTGAATAAAATGTCCAAATTGTTAAATTCACTGCCATTTTCATTCCCATGTTCGGGGAAAATTTAGGCTACACAGTTTTCATCACAAGAAAAAAGGATTTGGCATGGGTGAACTGGATTATTCCTTTAATTTGTTTTAATTGATTGTCAAATTGGATTGCGTGCCTAATCTTCAAACCTCTTTGTGGAAAACAGCAACAAGGCATTGAGTATGAATCTTGTGGCTCTCATTCTGACATTCGTTGAATTAATTCTGCCAATATAATCAGTCTAATGCTTGCAAAGTGGAAAAAGAATTACACAACATCATCAACAACAACAGCAACAATGAAATGATTAAAATAGAGTCACCACTAAAAATTTCTGCTGCAGCGTTTTAAAGTACGTTTGACAAGCACTGAGTAAAACTGGGCGTGGAAAATTTATTGTGCTTTTGAGGAAGTAAAGTTGGGAGATTTTAAGAACTTGCACTCATCTTTTTCAATTCCAGAGTGATCAACATGTTATTTATCTTTACTTCTTTGAGTAAATTACCAGGCAGAAGGGTGTTGAAAATAACATAATTATCGTGAAAGGGGAGGCTTTGTCTTGATCAACTGTCAAATTCTCAGAACTGTTGGTAAAGAAAATCCGCAGCAGTTAGTAAAGAAAATAACATGTTAAAGCTTGGGACTGAAAGTTCACAGTAACCTAAAGGCCTTCAGATAAGCAGTTTGTTTTGCAGTAACAATGGAATTCCTGAATACATGTGCAAACTGAAATTCTTATTAACATCAACTCGTATCAAACTTGAAGTCTTTTTTTCGGCCGTTATTTTGGCTCGTCGCGCAAAGTCGTGAAGCCAAAAAACGACCGCGAAGAAGATCGCACGGAAGTTTGACATCGGATTTATAGCATAGTGATGTTTTTTCGGTTAGGTTTTTTTCTATGTGCATGTATTTTGTGGGATGCCGTTTAATGAAAAACAAACTGCTTACTGAAAGAGTCTGAAATTTGTTCCCTTATGTTTTTCCAACTTTTGGAACACAAGCAATCACAAATGAAGACGGCAGCAACAGTGGCACCTAACAGAAGGCTTCATATGCACGCTTGCTTTTATTTTTTGCGCATTTATTCGCTTTTATATGCAAAAAAAATACAAGAATGTGGTAATCAGAAGTTGAAGGTTTTGAGAACACAAACATTTTTAGCCATGTAATATCAAATTCAAAAAGCGCGAACAAAGTTCAAATTAATAGGTAAATTTAAAATGCTGAGAAAATTAAAACAACAAAAGGCTTTCCCAGCGCGCTCGCTGTCATTTTGTTGCACATTTATTCGCTTTTTTACACAAAACAACAGGAAAAGTAATAATAAAAAATTCAAGGATTTGAGACAACAGAAACATTTAGCCTTCAAATATCAAATTCAAAACGTGCGCGTACAAAATTTAAATTAAAAGGTAAATCAATTAAAATGCTGAGAAAATTTAGACAATAAATGATGTTCGCATAACTGCTAATTATTTTTTCCAGTGCCGATCTTGCTGCCGTCGCTTTGTTGATTGCTTGAAGCTTTACAATATGCAAAGCAGAACTCGGCTTATTGAAAGGCTTGGACAAACCGTGAAACATTACGCGCAGTAACTTTGCACTGTGTTTCCATTCCCGTAAAGAGTTATAAAGCAAAATGACAATGCAGTATTTTTTTTTTTTTGCTTTGAAACATTTCGGGCAAGGTCCTCGGGGGTGGAAATACAGTGTAATTTTAAAGTTGGTTTTTACTAGCAGCGTACCACAGACTTAAGTTTAGCGAGGTCATCAATAACTGAGGTGTATTAAAATACAAATCTGAAGGTGTGAGCACAAAGATTATTCTTGTTTTCTCGTCGTAAAGGATTAACACAACACGAGCTGAGCACAAAGCAAACTTTGTTTTGGTTTATCTTGTTTGTGCTTATGTTGTGTTAATTCGTAGCGCGGGAGAAGAATTATAATAAATGCGTGGGTTTCCTAAAGTTGTGCTTATGCTTTTTGTTGTTGATGTCTCTACTAAACTGGCGTTTGTGTTCATGTCGTTAGTAAACACCAGCCTTTACTGCGCGTAATGTTTTACTGTGTCTGAGCCTTAAGGGGGGTTATCTGGTTCACTCAAGTAGTTGGATTACAAAGTAAACAGCACAGGTACTGAAGATAACAGTATTTTATTGAACGAATAAAGCTTGTCTCTGTTGTCCATTTATTTACAATAAAAAAATACAAAAAAAAAGTAATCTAGCCTCCCCCGTCCCTGCCGGGCTGCTTCCACTCCGCTCCGAGTCGGTGTTCATTCTTCTGTCCTCATTTGATATTCCAACTTTCAAATCCTGGTCTGTTTTATCTGATCCCTTCACTCAAGCTGGGGGCAGTTGGACACTTAGAAAATTTGGCCGTTTGTCCCCAAGTGGGGAGGGCAGCGTGAAGGAAAGTGAGAGTCTACTCCTCATGCCCTCAGGGTCTCATTCAACTTTGTCACAATACCACACCAAATTAATTTGGAATTAAAATTAGCCAAAACAAATTGGTAGTGAAAATTATAATTTTGGTTTGAAAGTGCGTGTCTGCAAAGTCAATATATCGTGAAAAATATCCAGAGTCGTGGACAAGAAAAAAGAGGGCGCAAGACAGTGAAACTCAGTCTTCAGTGGGTCTCCGTCCTCGATGCCCAGAAAATTGAACAAAGAATCGCGCTGGTCTGACCGACCTTCATCCCACAAACTTCACCAAAGAGCACAAGTCAATAATAATCTCTCCTCTGCGAAGCTACTGATATTGGATTTCTCTCGTCCTAGTTAGTGTTTTTTATTTAGTGTTTAGACCTACATTAAAGGAAATTTGGAAGTGAAAATTACGCGGATTGTTTACGCGTCGTTTATTATTGCTGTTTTTCTAAAGAGTCGAAATTATAACAATATAGTAAAGCGAAACATTAAGAAGCACAATTTACGCAGTACTGCTACAGTGCCGCGTAAATTGTCCTTTATATATTTCGTTTTATATCTTAAAATTGGTTAACCTTATAATCTAATGTTGAATTCGTTTAAATCAGTGCCGCGTAGGTTCGCCGTCAAATTTCGCCAAAATAAAGGGATTAAAGCGATCTTGAAAGATGATTTAAATATTTGCTTGTTTTGCTTCCCGTAGAAATAATTCGATTAATTCTCTCATTGGAATAAAGGTTTATTTCTACCTTAAGAAATTAGTGCGTAAGAAATGTGAAGCTACTAAAATTTAATCTTTCAGTTCCTAAAAAAATTTTGGATTCGATAGCAAGTCTTTAAACCTTTAAATCTTTATGTTTTTCTGCAAGGTAATTAATAAAATTGTCCTATCTTTCAGTTCCCACGAGATTTGAAACTTTAGTCACGATGGTCACGCTAGCCGACTGTACCAGCATTGCGTGACGACCGTGACAATAGCCCAAATAGCGTGGAAATACGGTCGTGACTGGAATGGATACTTCAAATCGGGATTCCGATAAATGACTGGAACTAGCCAAATATATGATTTTTATATGAAAAGATGATCTTAAGTATATGGTTCCAGACCTATATCCGAAACCCTAATTTGAAGCATCAATTGAAGTCACCACCGAGAAATTGCCTTACAGCGTGAAAAGTTAATGTTTATTCTAGCTGTTTACATAAGGCTATTCGAAAGTTAGTTCAAGTTAACCTGATTTTTCACACAGCCCGAGGAAATCTATTCTACGTCCTTCTTAAAAATAAGGATATAGAGCAGATTACCACAGCTGTCTGATTTATCAAGTATTTCCTTATTTCGAAAATGGTTTAGTATCTAAAGCTGATATTATTAGTCTAACATCAACAGCCATGTTTGTTTGCCTATTGTTTTCAGTTGACCAAAAAACAACAGGTAAAAAAACAGATGTTGATGTAACCTAAACTTAGTTTTGATAAATTTGTTATAATCTGACGTAGGAAAAAGATGAAAATGAAATAAATTTGGACCTATTTATGAGCGTTTTTTTTATGGTTTTAGTTAAATTTTCAGTTAATCAGGTAGGAAAAAGATGGAAATGAAATAAATTTGGACCTACTTAAGATTTTTGTTTCGTTTCTACGGTTTTAGTTAAATTTTCAGGTAGTCGAAAAATATCAGCAAAAAATTTGGCAATTGTGGGAATGGTTTATATGCTAATTTTGTTTTTGTGCTATACTTTGGAAAGCTATTTATTGTTAGGAAATGAAAAGCTTTAGGTTTAGAAGAGAAATCTTTAACCAGTTGCCCCCCATTAGAGAGATTCTTAGTGACTATCAGCTCAATTTGATGTTATTTGTGAAAATCCACCCAAGCCAGACCAATGCCACTCAGTGCTCAGTTCTCTGCCCTCGAATCATCCTTCGACACACCTACTGCGTGAGCCGGGGAGCACGTTCTTGCACCCCCGTTTTTCGTCCTCAACAGTGAAACATTCCCAGACATATTGTTTGCAGACAAGCAACTTTCCTGATCGAAATGGTTATCTATTTATTTTTTTGGAAAAAAGTGTGGTATTATAACAAAACGAATGAAACTCTAAGAACATGAGAAGCAAACTCTCACCTTCCTTCACGCTGTCCTCCCCACTTGGGAACAAACGGCCAGATCTTCCAAGTGTCCAACTGCCCCCAGCATGAATTACAGGATCAGACAAAATTTCCCAGGATTTCTCAGTTGGAATATCTCAGAGGACATCGGAATTCACACCTTCTCAGAGGCAGAGCTTCCACAGCCCAGCAGGGACGAGGTTGGCTAGATTTAAACATGACCTTTCCCAAGTGATGGGCTCCTAATCTTGTGCGTGTGCCACCTNAAACATTCCCAGACATATTGTTTGCAGACAAGCAACTTTCCTGATCGAAATGGTTATCTATTTATTTTTTTGGAAAAAAGTGTGGTATTATAACAAAACGAATGAAACTCTAAGAACATGAGAAGCAAACTCTCACCTTCCTTCACGCTGTCCTCCCCACTTGGGAACAAACGGCCAGATCTTCCAAGTGTCCAACTGCCCCCAGCATGAATTACAGGATCAGACAAAATTTCCCAGGATTTCTCAGTTGGAATATCTCAGAGGACATCGGAATTCACACCTTCTCAGAGGCAGAGCTTCCACAGCCCAGCAGGGACGAGGTTGGCTAGATTTAAACATGACCTTTCCCAAGTGATGGGCTCCTAATCTTGTGCGTGTGCCACCTGAGGTCTGAAATTAAATAAGAACTTAAAAAGATAATGAAACGCTAATGGCCTTAGAAACCAACCAACAATTCTTGATGACACCACTGGTTTCCCCATGAAATGACTCAAAAATGAAGAATAAGTGAAGAAATTCTATACTAATGACGTGTCACTACTCAGATTTGGGTAGTGCTTCTGATTGGTCGTGCCACAAGGATAATGTGTCTCAACCAATCAGAAGCCATACACAGATATGGCTAGTGACATGTCATGAGTCATCAGTTTTGTTGGAAAACCAGTGATAGCATCTCGAAAAGTCAGCTGTTTTCAAAGGCTTAGCTAAAGCAAGCCTAACAAAAAATTAATAATATTAAGATAACTAATGCAAGCTCATTAGCATATTAAATAAAGCTAGATACTTCTTGGTGCTACAAGTGCCCTCGTAATGTAAACTTGTATTCAACTAATGCTTTGATTATGTGTAGAAAAATGGAAAAAAAAGAATGCCAAGGAGCAAATTCCTACAACTAACATGCCAGACCTTTTGAAAACCTATGGAAATTGAAAAAAAAAAAAATTCCAGAGAGCAAATGTAACACCAAGAAAATTAATATATTTAAATAGAATGTAAAGGCAATCAATAGTCTGCAGTCTGTGAAACCTGTGTAAAAGAATAAGTTCTCAAAAGTTAATAAAAAATTGTTTTAGTTAAAAAAAAAAATCACCAACTTGGAAAAAATTCTTACTACTTCAAGTTGCCTTGAAAAAAATTAAGTAGAGGCAGACTGGAGATTGCCTTAGATGTAACGTTCAAGTAAGCTAATGAATAATCTACTTTGTGTTATAATACTTAAGATCCTAATTTTCCTAAGATTTTTCCCAGGCTCACTGTTTCTTAAGAATTTCCAGTTGCTTTTGAGTTTTTTTAAAATTAACATTAAGATGGCAAAATCCTTAGTGCACCGACCTTACTTTGAAGTGCCAACAGAGACCAAAAACAATCATCAACTTATTAACAATCCAAAAAAAAATGAAACTCTGCCTACTTGATATTTACATACATTCTCCTTACTAGTACCATAAGAAAGGTAAGAAGAACAGTAAGGAGAATTTGTCATGTGAAATTGGGACTTCAAGGATTAAGGTCACTGTGGTTAATTGCTTTGCTATTCCTATCCATACTGTGCTATGTAGCCTATAAATTTAGATGCAATTCCAGCTGTAGCTTCCTGGCCACTGATAGCCAGAGAGATGCCTTGGCTGACAAAGCTCAAGCTTATCGTTTCCCTTAATGGAAGATCATCATAAGTTTTATGGTCAAGGTGTCTACATTCTACCCATATAATTATATTATAGCTCATAGGTTTTCTGTATTGTCATGATGTTGTTCTGAAAATTTAAAGATGTATACCTGTATAGTTCTTCTATTTCTTGCAGCCTGTATAGTCCCTGACTAAAGTAGTATGTTACTTAGGAGGTTTAGAACTAATATTGTGCTAATGAGCTTGCTGAAGAATGTTTAATTCTAGCATTAAATTAACACTAATACTGTATAAGTGGAATCCTGGTCCTTTAAACCTCTTGATTATTCAAATGAAAACTTGTTTTCCTTCCCCTGAAGTCACTGCCTTTTTTATATTTCGCCTTGGTTTTTCTCAAACAGAAAATGGCAAAAAAGCCCAAAGCCCAAAACAAAGCTAAAATATCTCCCTAGTTATTTGAACTCCTAGTTTTCTAAAACCAATTTCCATTTTCACAGGAGGTTCAAAAAATCATAGTTCCACTGTGTTAAGATAACACAGAAAGCACAACAACTCCTATGATGAAGACGAGTTGCAATAGAAGGTGGACCTATGAGAAGAACTGAGTGTGTGGCGAACTTTAACAAAAGGAATAAAATTAAAGCAAAGTTAAAAAATTCTGCCTGTGTGATTAATGTTTGCTGTGATAAGGTTGTAATGCTTCCCATGCCTCTAAAGATACAGGCAACATTGTGCTTTCCACTGGTCTAAGAAAATGAAAGTCAGTGAATGGCTAATGTATTTCGACTGGTAGTCTGGTAGTCCCAAACAATTACACGGAAAAGAAGGCCACTCCCACCTACACTGGCAGCACAATGTCATCAACTGTATATGCGACAAAAGCTCTGTAAGCCCCAGCCTACCCCCTACCTATCACTGATCGAAGCCTCTATTTCTTTAAGACTAGATTTTTAACTTGATTCCCCTTAGTATTTATTACATCCTCCACAACTTACCTTGAAAACCATTCCTTTAGCAGGAAATGTCAGGAACTGATTTCCATCAAACCAGTGCAAGAAGATTTTGCCAGTTTGTGCAAGATTAATGATAAAAAAGAGCACCTTTGGCCCTAATTTTCCCTTCCCTATTGAGATAAAAAAATATCCTTTCTCCGCCCCCCCTAATCGTTTACCCCCTCCCCCACCTCTAACTCCTCCAACCCTCCTTAAAAGGCAGATAGGGGCTTAATTGAGCTTTTAAGGTTTTAAGTATGTAATATTCTGTAAAATAAAAATTATGTAACCTTACCCACCCAACAACTATAACTTTATATTAAATACTATAATAATATCATGATCACTATTATTTTAACAAGATTTCCTTTGAGCAGTGAAGCACTAGGCCCGAGGGTGGTACTTTATGAATTTTTGGGTGAGGATGTGTCACTGGGACCCTGGGAACCCTTAGCCCATACCAAAACTAGTTCAGCTCAATTTTGCTATTCTTACCAGACCAAACTGGTCTTAAATTCTTTTTTGAAACAATTTCTCTGTATCTAGTTAGAAGAAGAAATACTATCTTTCATCTTTCATAACATTGCCAAATCCTGAGGAAATGTCATTTATAATCACTAATTAAAATAATTATTCTTGGCTACAGAGTTTTATTCATCATTATCTTGCAAGAATGAACCCTTTTCCCTTTCCTTCCCAGAGGTGAATCTCCTTTGTAAAATTCAATGATGTATGTACTACTCAAAGGAATCTTGTGTTTGAAATTAATTTGTAAGTAGTACAAATAAGACTCTAGATTTTTTTCAACATGTGAATTTTTTTGGAACAAAATAATCCAATTTGAAAAAAAAAATTGGTTAATTTAGGAAAACTTTGCCTAATTGTTCAGTGTCTGTCCAGTTGCTAAACTGAACTGGATGGTGACTCATTTACTTCAAAAAATAAAGAAACGGCTGATAAAATTTTGTCAGTGACACTTATTTGTACAAATATGGTGGCACACACACTGTATAATATATCATTATTCCTGTAATACAGATACCTTAAGTATTCCCTCCAATAGTGAATTACAAAATTCCTAATTAAAATTTGACCTCACTACATTTTCAGCAATCTACTCTACAACTGAAAATAATGTGCTGAAGATCCTAAAATGACTGAATTTTGGTTGGATAAATATAAGTAGGTTGTCTTTGAATTTGGAAAGCTGTAAACTATAGGTAGAATTCAAAGAAAAAAATATTGCAGGTGAATCAATTCACTCCTGTTGGGAATACCATGGACCTGTTTTGACTAATGCATGAAGTCTTATTTGAAGAAATAGTCAATATTCTTCGGTTTTTGGTGTTTTTTTTTTCACTGCCAAACTAAAGGAATTTGCCTAATTGTTGTTGAATGGGGGTTGTGGAACAACAGCTGGGTGAAAAACCTCCCCGTACGTCCACTTGCTCCTAGGAGGAAAACCCCGGGCCAGCTGTACCCCGCATTCAATGACCTCCCGGGCTGGGTCAGAAATATTCTAAAACCAAGTACCTGTGTTGAGGCAGGGTACTGGCTGTAACTGTAAGTAATAAATTATATGATTATATAAACACTAAACTAGCTATTAATAATGAATTGACTTTGATGATACCAGCCTATAGTGATACCAGTCTCTTCACTGTTGGCTTTTGATCTCCTGTATTGAGCTATTGATGAATCGCTGACCAGTTTGCCAAATCTGTTGTTCTTTTCAGCCTAAGAAAAAGAAATAAGAATTCATTTTCACTCAATTGTTAACTTATTTGTTACTTGTTGCTGACTTTTGGCTGATAGGTATTTATACGAACAGAGTTAAGCAAGGGATGTACCAATAGTTCAAAGTCTATGATTGAGTCGCAAACATAAATGGCTTCATAGGATGGGAGTAGCTACCTGAACACATGGTGCACATGTGCATCCCCAAAAAAGACTACAAGACTGACTGCAATGACTAAGACGACTAATGAGGTAACTAGGGGGACTTGAATGACTTTGATAACTGGGATGCTTAAGATGACTTAGATGACTGAGGTGACTGGGATGACTAGGAATAATGGGATGAGTGGGGTAACTGGGGTGACTAGAATGACTGGGATGATTAGGATGGCAAGGGTGAATAGGATAACTGTGATCACTAGTATAATTAGGTGGCTGGGATGACTGGGATGATCTGGATGACTGGAATGACTAGGAGGATTAAGGTTACTGACATGACTAGGAGAACTGGGTTGAATGGGATGACTGGGATGACTAGGATGATTAGGATAACTTATGTGACTGGGATGACTGTGATGACTGGGATAACTGTGATGACAGGGAAAACTAGAAAAACTGTGATGACTAGGATGATAAGCATGACTGGGATACTACGACTGGGATGAATTGGATGACTTGAATGACTAGGATGACTAGGATGACTAGGATGACTAGGATGACTAGGGTGACTGGGATAACTGAGATAACCAGGATGACTGGGATAACCAATGCTGCTGGTATTACTAGAATAACTAGGATAACAGGGGTTACTGAGATGAAAAGGATAGGTAGAATAACTGAGATGACTGGGGTGACTGGGATGATTGGGATAAGTGGGATGACTGGGATGGCTGGAATGACTTGCATGACCAGGATATCAATAGGATGACTAGTATTACTGGGATGACTAGAATACCTGGGATGACTATTTTGACAGGGGCGACTGGGATGACTGTGATGAAAAAGATGCGTAGAAGAACTGGGGTGACTAGGATGACTACAGTGATGAGATAACTGAGATGACTAGGGTGTCTGGGATGACTGGGATGAATAGGATGACTAGGATGACCAGGATAACTGGGGTGACTGGGATGACTAGGGTAACTGGAATGGGTGGGATACTACGATGACTAGGGTTACTGGGATAACTGAGATAACCAGGATTACTGGGATGATTTTGACTAGAATAACGAGGACAGAAGAATGACTGGGATGACAGGTGGTCACTAGGATGACAGGGATAACTAGAATGACCAGGATGACTTGGTTGCAGGGTTTGTATCCTGTTTTGAACAAAAAATTCAAGGACTTTTGAAGGACACATTTCCCATTCTTCAAGGATTCCAATCATAGCCTTGAGTATATCTCATTTTTAGTTCTTCCACAACATGACCACAATTTTAATTTTTATCCTGAAAGTCTTTCTGAGTTTGCTCCCTTTAGACACTTGAGAATCTGGGTTGGATAAAGTAAGCACTGAAATTCAAGTACTACTTTCAAGGACTTTCAAGGTGCATGCAAACTGTAAGGTTGACTAGGGTGACTGGGATAACTGGAATGACTGGGATGGCTGGGATAACTGGGATGACAGACTAGGATTACTGGGATGACTAGGAGGACTGGGTTGACTGGGATAACTGGGGTGACAGGGATGACGGGGGTGACTGTGATGACTAGAAAAACTGGGATGACTAAGATGATGAGATAACTGAGATGACAAAGGTGTCTGGTATGACTGGGATGAATAGGAGAACTAGGATGGCTGGAATGACTGAAATGATCTGGACACCTGGAATGACTGGGATGACAAGGATGACTAGGATGAATGGAATGGGTGGGATACTAGGATGACTTGGGTTACTGGGATAACTGAGATAACCAGGATGACTGGGATGACTAGAATAGTTATGATGAGGGGATGACTGGGATGACAGAGGTCACTGGGATGATTTGAATGACTACAATCGGCGACAAAATGAGTTGAGACACTTCGCCCAAAAGTAGGCTTTTTTACATTTTATGAACTTCAAAAGGAGGAAATATAGCTTTCCTCCACCATCCCCTCCGTACAATGTTGTGCCCTTGTTCTAGCTACCTACAGAAAACAACAAACACCCCAACTTTGAATGGAGCTGACAGGGGAGGGGTGTGGATTCTTTTGTTCTCGAAGTTACCCTATTTAAGTACAATGTCTCAACAATTTTGTCACCGATTGTCTGAATCTCAAAAGTGGCCGTACGTCCTTTAGAAAGTTAATTGAATTCATTTTTTTATGCTGGGATGTAAGACCCCTGGTGGCTTTTTATTTGTTATGTTTGACTTCATCATACCTGTTTTAGAACAATTAGAATAAGGCGATTTCGTTATTTTCAGTGCGTGACATTTTGTGTCATGCTTAAACTGTGCCTTGACATCGTGCGATGTGGTGCGTCGAGCACGATTTCTTATTCTCTCCTTTATCAAAACGCATCGAAACAAAGAACAAAGTGAAAAGGATAGAAAACTTAATAGATTTCTAGGCATTAAAGTAGTTATAATGACTAAAATTGCTCTTTAGGAGGAATTTCCACGAGTAACCATGAGTAACGACGATGAGTATAAAAGAAAATAATCTAATTATCTTTTAAGAACAAAGTTGGTTACTCGTGGTTACTCGTGGCCAGTCTCCTCCTGACCTCATAGTTTCTACGGTAAAGTACATTCTTCAAAGACCCTCATGGGTATATGGGCAACGAATTTGCCGCACAGATTTAGCGATGCTATGCACCTTTGCTGTGCATTAGAAGTTGGAGCATTTTTCCTGAAAATTCTCCTGCGCATAGCAATCATGGCTATTTTATCGTCCATCCCACCCTTATCAAATAGCCAAATTTCGAATAAACACTTCGAACTTACTAGGGATATATTCAAATACAATATATTAGCTGCCATCGATTCCTACCGATCACACTTAGTTACCAGAGGAAAATCAATCATTTGGTACGTGGGTATGCTGCGTAATTGCTTGAAATCACTACCGAGTACAAAGACTGTCAAAACTAATTTTCCCTCGAAAAACACAGGAAAGGGATTATATGGGTATCTTATCTATCTTCTGAAAAACGACCCGGTGAATACAGTAATCTCAACTAGTTACCGTCTCCTTACCGGTGCTAATAGGGCAACAGTGCGTAGATTTCGATTCAGACAATCAGCGACAAAATGAGTTGAGACACTTTGCACAAAAGTAGGCTTTTTTACGTTTTATGAACTTCAAAAAGAGGAAATATAGCTTTCCTCCCCCATCCCCTCCGTACAATGTTGTGCCCTTGTTCTAGCTACCTATAGAAAACAACAAACACCCCAACTTGAATGGAGGGGACAGGGGAGGGGTGCAGATTCTTTTGTTCTCCGAAGTCACCTTATTTAATACAATGTCTCAACAATTTTGTCGCCGATTGTAGGATAACTTGCATGATTAGGATGAATAGGATGACTATTAATGAGATGACTTGGATGGCTGGGATGACTAAGACAACTGGCATGTCTAGGATGCATACGATGACACGGTTTACTGTGATAACAAGGGTGACAGGGATGATTGTGACGAAAAGGAAAAGTAAAATAACTGGGGCGACTAGGATGAATGGGGTGATGAGATAACTGAGGTGACTAAGGTGCCTAGGATAACTGTGATGACAGGGATACCTAGAATGACAGGGATGACTATGATGACTAGGGGACTGGGATGACTGGGACGACTGGGATGACTAGGGGGACTAGGATGACTGAGTTGATTAGGATGACTGGGATGACTGGGGTTGCTGGGATGAATGGAATGACTGAGATGACTGGGATAACTACGATGACTACGGAGACTGGGATGACAAGGATGAATTGGTTGACTGAGATGTCTAGGGCAATAGACACGACAGTGGTGACTTTGTTGACTAGAATAACTAGTGGGGTGGGTGGGTGGGATAACTGGAATGACTAAAATAACAGGGATACCTAGAATGATTGGGATGACTGGTGACTTGGATGCAAAGAGGACTAGTATGACTGGATTGACTGGGATTAACTACAATCATGGACAAAAGTCCTTGGGACAGTAATGCAATATTCATTTCTTTCTGTCATTTCTGGGTTCCCTTATAAAACGGTGCATCCCTTTTGAAATTTTCTTGCAGTTCTCCCCCCCTACCCTATAAAAAATTGAAACTCTGAAAAAACTTGCTCATCCAACTTTGTTTGTGGGGTGAGGGGAGAGGTTGGGCCTGTGTGAACTGGAAAATGCCCCAGAAATGCAAAAGTGTCTCAAGACTTTTGTCCATGATTGTAGGATGACAGGGATGACAGGTGAGACTAGGGTTGCATTTGAGTGGGAAATCCAGATTTAGATTTTGAAATCGGGATTTCAGATTTTACAATCTAATGCGAATTCTGACTATGGTCACTGTGATGACAGGAGTGACTAGGGTGACTTGGCTTACTAAAATGAGTGGGACGACTGTGTTGGCTTGGATAACTAGGATGAATAGGATGACTGAAATAAGCTGGATGGGAAGGATAAGTGGGATGACCTCATCTTTAATGAAGAAGCCTGAAAAAGATTTGATACTTTAAAAGGGGGAAACAGTGGGATTTGGAAAATTGTGTGTACCTCTGGAAAAATTCTCAACAAAATGTAGTAGTCTTATACCAGTTAAGAAAGTTACAAAAAAAAGAAAAAAATGATACCTAAAATGCCTGAAATCACCAATGGAGGTCCACAATCCCTCTGCTTCTTGTCTTGAGATGTCATCCCTTTAATTGAAGAAATGTCTTTCATATCCAACTTGTGATGGGCAAAGAATCTTCAGGAACACCAAGTGGGAGGGGTTCTGTTGAATGGCCAGAGATACAAGAAATTATACAGGTAAATTTGACGGTCAGGTAGAAAGGAAGAATTACTCTCCCTGCCTATAATAATATGGATGCCATTTTTCTGTAAAAACGTTTCCTACCAGAATAGATAAATGAAGTCTTCCTTCTTTTCAAATCAATTGAAGATTTTAACAAGAAGATTTGCCTAAAATACTTAAGTAATTTCTAAATTTTGTGATCTGACAACAGCTTTATGTTGGTTTGTGAAACACTAATTTTTTAAGAAAATAAGATAAGCAATTACTAATAAAATGGCTGTGCAACAGCAGCTGGGTGATCATAACCACTGAAAATCTGTACTTCCTCATCAGAGAAAAATCCTGAGCCAGAATAACCCCACACTCAGGATGCTTACCAAAAGTCAGAACTAGCTGGCTGGACCAAGGCCAGAATGGTCATTTTAACAATAAAATAGGCTTTTACAGAGTTTTTGCTAAAAAACCATCTCCTTTGTGCACAATATTTAGGATATGTCTGACTGAATACTTTTGATTAAAAGTGAAATTCTCATTGGGGCAGGAATGGTCTGGCCGGTCAGTTTTGACTAAGGGAAAGCACCCTTGGTGATCTCCCAGGCTGGGTCATAGACAGAATGTAAAACAAAGTCTCAGTAATGAAGTAGAAAAACTATTTGTAACAAATTATTCCTACATACCAAACCAGTTGTATATCCTAGACTGTGATGCTGTTGTCCTCTAAATCCAGACTCGCCTCCAAAGACTGCAATCTATTAACCTCTGACCAGTTCACCTTATTTGTTGTCTTTTCCTGCCAGAAAAAATATGCAAACTGTTTTTGTCAGCACATAAATTGGTGATGATATGATTGTCACTTTTTGCTAAGAATCTCAACTCTCCTTACAATCCATATTAACACCTTATGAACATGAATAAAGCATAGTATCTGCTTTATGTCTAATAACCAAATCCAAACAATGCTTGCTCTTAAACCATTAACTCACGGTAGAGAATTAATTCTCATCTCAGGTATGGTAATAAACATTAATACTCTTCAGCAATAAAACACAGGGGCATAACAAGGAGTATTGAAGAAAGAGGTATACAGAATTTCCAAATCCCACTCCCCACATCATTAAAGCCCAATTTTTTTTCAGGTTTCTTGATTAAATGAGAGGTTATGCTGAAAGCTGAAATGTCATTAACCTGTATATGAAATGACATCTCAGAAAGTTGTAAAAATCATAAAATGGTTGTCATTTATTACAAGTGTAAAACAATTTGTTAAACAAGATAGTAGCTTGTTGGTTCCTAGTCAAGCTAGTAATAATAGTCACGGTAGTCATCCTAGTCACCCTGGTCATCCTAGTCATCCTAGTCATCCTAGTCACCCTGGTCATCCTAGTCATCCTGGTCAACCAAGTCATCCTAGTCATCCTATTCACCCTAATCACCCTGGACAGCCTAGTCATTCTATCCACCCTAGTAATCCTAGTCACCCAAGTCACCTTAGAAATCCTAGTCGCCCTAGTCATCCTAGTCACCCTAGTCATCCTATTCACCATAGTCACCCTGGTCATCCTAGTCGTTCTAGTAACCCTACTAATCCTAGTCACCCTAGTCACCCTAGTCATCCTTGTCACCCTAGTCAACCTTCTAATAATTCTAACCTTGGTCATTCTAGTCAACCTAGTAATCCTAGTTATCCTAGTCACCCTGGTAATCCTAGTCATTCTAGTCACCCTAGTACTCCCAGTCACCCTAGTCACCCTAGTCACCCTAGTCACCCTAGTCATCCTAGTCACCCTGGTCATCCTAGTCACCCTGACTACGGATGAATGGGATAACTAGGGAAGACTAGGGATGAATACGGATGACTGGGATGACTAAGGATGACTGGGATGACGAAGGATGACTGAGATGACTAGGGATGACTGGGATGACTAGGGATGACTAGGGATGACTAGGGATGACTGGGATGCCTAGGGATGACCAGGGATGACTAGCAATGAGTGAGATGACTAGGGATGACTAGGGATGACTGGGATTACTAGGAATGACTGGGATGACTAGGGAAGACTAGGGATGACTGGGATGAGTAGGAATGACTAGGATGACTAGCGATGACTAGGGGTGACTAGCAATGACTAGGGATGACTTAGATGACTAGGGATGACTTGGATGACCAAGGATAACTAGGGATGACTGGGATGACTTGGGATGACTAGGGATGACTGGGAGGAATAGGGATGGGTAGGGATGACTGGAATGACTAGGGATGACTACGGATTACTCGGATGACTAGAAATAACTAGGGATGACTACGGATTACTCGGATGACTAGAAATAACTAGGGATGACTGGGGTGACTAAGGATGACTACGGATGAGTAAGGATGACTGCAATGACTAGGGATGACTAGGGATGACTAGGGATAACTAGAATGACTAGGGATGACTAGGGATGACTGGGATGACTAGGGATGACTGGGGATGACTAGAAATGACTGGGATTACTAGGGGTGACTAGCAATAACTGGGATGACTAGGGATGACTAGGGATAACTGGGATGACTAGGGATGACTGTGATGACTAGGGATGACTAGGGATGACTAGGGATGACAAGGGATGACTAGCGATTACTAGGGGTGACTAACAATGACTAGGGATGACTTAGATGACTAAGGGTGACTAGGGATGACTTGGATGACTAAGGATGACCAGGGATGACTGGGATGACTGAGGATGACTAGGGATGAGTAGGGATGACTGGAAGGAATAGGGATGAGTAGGGATGACTGGGATGACTAGGGATGACTAGAGATTACTCGGATGACTAGAAATGACTAGGGATGACTGGGATGACTAGGAATGGCTAGGGATGACTTGGGATGACTGGGATGACTAGAGATGACTGGGATGACTAGGGATGAATAAGATGACTTGGGATGACTGGGAAGCCAAGGGATGACTGGGAGGAATAGGGATGAGTAGGGATGACTGGAATGACTAGGGATGACTAGGCATTACTCGGATGACTAGAAATGACTAGGGATAACTGGCATGACTACGGATGACTGAGATGACTAGGGATGACTAGAGATAACTAGAGATAACTAGAGATGACTGGAATGACTAGGGATGACTAGGGATGACTAGGGATGAATGGGATGACTAGAGATGACTAGGAATGACTGGGATTACTAGGGGTGACTAGCAATAACTGGGATGACTAGGGATGCAAGGGATAACTGGGATGACTAGGGATGACTGTGATGACTAGGGATGACAAGCGATGACTGGGACGACTTGGGATGACTAGGGATGAGTAAGGATGACTGGGAGGACTAGGGATGAGTAGGGATCACTGGGATGACAAGTGATGACTAGGGATTACTAGGGGTGACTAGCAATGACTAGGGATGACTAAGATGACAAGGGGTGACAAGGGATGACTTGAATGACTAAGATGACTAGGGGTGACAAGGGATGACTTGAATGACTAAGGATGACCAGGGATGCCTGGGATGATTTGGGATGACTAGGGATGAGTAGGGATGACTGGGAGGAATAGGGATGAGTAGGGATGACTGGGATGACTAGGGATGACTAGGGATTACTTGGATGACTAGAAATGATTGGGATGACTAGGGATGGCTAGGGATGACTTGGGATGACTGGGATGACTAGGGATGACTGGGATGACTAGGGATGACTGAGATGACTTGGGATGACTGGGATGACTACGGATGACTAGGGATGCCTATGGATGACTTGGATGACTGGGATTACTAGAGATGACTAGCGATGACTAGGGATGACTGAGATGACTAGGGATGACTAGGCATGACTGGCATGACTTGGGATGACTGGGATGACTAGAGATGACTAGGGATGACTGGGATGACTAGGGATGACTGGGATGACTAGGGATGACTGGGATGACTCGAATGACTAGGGATGACTGGGATGACTACGGATGACCGAGATGACTTGGGATGACTGGGATGACTTGGGATGACGGGGATGACTAGGGATGACTAGGGATGACTGGCATGACTAAGGATGACTAGGGATGACTCGGGATGACTGGCATGACTAAGGATGACTAAGGATGCGTAGAGATGACTGGGATGACTAGGGATGACTAGGGATAACTAGGGATGACTAGGGATGACTGAAATGACTAGGGATGACTAGGGATGACTAGGGATGAGTAGGGATGAGTAGGGATGAGTAGGGATGACTGGGATTACTAGGGGTGACTAGCAATAACTGGGATGACTAGGGATGACTAGGGATAACTGGGATGACTAGGGATGACTGTGATGACTAGGGATGACTAGGGACGACTGGGATGACTAGGGATGACAAGGGATGACTGGGACGACTTGGGATGACTAGGGATGAGTAAGGATGACTGGGAGGACTAGGGATGAGCAGGGATGACTGGGATGACAAGGGATGACTAGGGATTACTAGGGGTGACTAGCAATTACTAGGGATGACTTAGATGACTAGGGGTGACAAGGGATGACTGGGATGACTGGGATGACTTGGGATCACTAGGGATGACTGGGAGGAATAGGGATGAGTAGCAATGACTGGGATGACTAGGGATGACTAGGGATTACTTGGATGACTAGAAATGACTGGGATGACTAGGGATGGCTAGGGATGACTTGGGATGACTGGGATGACTAGGGATGACTAGGCATGACTGGGATGACTTGGGATGACTGGGATGACTTGGGATGACTGGGATGACTAGAGATGACTAGGGATGACTGGGATGACTATGGATGACTGGGATGACTAGGGATGACTGGGATGACTAGGGATGACTGGGATGACTAGGGATGACCGAGATGACTAGGGATGACTGGGATGACTAGGGATGGCTGGGATGACTAGGGTGACTGGGGATGACTGGGATGACTAGGGATGACTGGGATGACTAGGGATGACCGAGATGACTAGGGATGACTGGGATGACTAGGGATGGCTGGGATGACTAGGGATGACTACGGATGACTAGGGATGACTGGCATGATTAAGGATGACTAGGGATGACTAGGGATGACTGGCATGACTAAGGATGACTAGGGATGCGTAGAGATGACTGGGATGACTAGGGATGACTAGGGATGACTAGGGATTACTAGGGATGACTGGAATGACTAGGGATGACTAGGGATGACTAGGGATGACTAGGGATGACTAGGGATGACTAGGGATGACTGAGATTACTAGGAGTGACTAGCAATAACTGGGATGACTATGGATGACTAGGGATAACTGGGATAACTAGGGATGACTGTGATGACTTTTGATGATTAGGGATGACTGGGATGACTAGGGATGACTGGGATGACTAGGGATAACTGAGATGACTAGGGATGACTGGGATGACTAGGGATGACTAGGGATGACTGGGATGACTAGGGATGACTGGGATGACTAGGGATGACTGAGATGACTAGGGATGACTGGGATGACAAGGGATGACTGGGATGACTAGGGATGACTAGGGATGACTGGGATGACTAGGGATGACTCGGATGACTAGCAATGCCCCAGAAATGCAAAAGTGTCTCAAGACTTTTGTCCATGATTGTAGGATGATGGGGATGACAAGTGAGACAAGGGTTGCATTTGAGTGGGAAATCCAGATTTATCCAGATGACTAGGGCGACTAGGATTTGTAAGGTGACTAGGGTGACTAGGATAACTAGGGTGGCTAGAATGACTTGGATGACCAGGGTGATTAGGGTGACTAGGGTGAATAGGATGACTAGGACGACTGGGTTGGCTTGGATAACTAGGATGAATAGAATGACTGAAATAAGCTGGATGGGAAGGATGAGTGGGATGACCTCATCTTTAATGAAGAAGCCTGAAAAAAAATTGATACTTTAAAAGGGGGAAACAGTGGGATTTGGAAAATTGTGTGTACCTCTGGAAAAATTCTTAACAAAATGTAGTAGTCTTATACCAGTTAAGAAAGTTACAAAATATGGAAAAAACTGATACCTAAAATGCCTGAAATCAACAATGGAGGTCCACAATCTCTCTGCTTCTTGTTTTGAGATGTCATCCCTTTAATTGAAGAAATGTCTTTCATAATCAACTTGTGATGGGCAAAGAATCCTCAGGAACACCAAGTGGGAGGGGTTCTGTTGAATGGCCAGAGATGCAAGAAATTATACAGGTAAATTTGACGGTCAGGTAGAAAGGAAGAATTACTCTCCCTGCCTATAATAATATGGATGCCATTTTTCAGCAAAAACGTTTCCTACCAGAATAGATAAATGAAGTCTTCCTTCTTTTCAAATCAATTGAAGATTTTAACAAAAAGATTTGCCTGCAATACTTAAGTAATTTTTAAATTTTGTGATCTGACAACAGTTTTATGTTGGTTTGTGAAACATTAATT
Organism: Porites evermanni; assembly: GCA_942486025.1. Lineage (NCBI taxonomy): Eukaryota > Metazoa > Cnidaria > Anthozoa > Scleractinia > Poritidae > Porites > Porites evermanni. The sequence goes on along the minus strand of CALNXI010000004.1, from coordinate 1,039,217 downwards.
TTTTAAGAAAATAAGATAAGCAATTACTAATAAAATGGCTCTGCAACAGCAGCTGGGTGACTATAACCACTGCAAATCTGCACTTCCTCATCAGAGAAAAACCCTGAGCCAGCTTAACCCCACACTCTAGATGCTTTCCAAAAGTCAGAACTAGCTGGCTGGACCAAGGCCAGAATGGTCATTTTGACAATAAAATAGGCTTTTACAAAGAGTCTTTGCTAAAAAACCATCTCCTTTGTGCAAAATATAATTTAGGATATGTCTGACTGAATACTTTTGATTAAAAGTGAAATTCTCATTGGGGCAGGAATGGTCTGGACGGTCAGTTTTGACAAATGGAAAACACCCTTAGTGATCTCACAGGCTGGGTCATAGACAGAGTGTAAAACCAAGTCTCAGTAATGAAGTAGAGAAACCATTTGTAACAAATTATTCCTACATACCAAACCAGTTGTAATTCCTAGACTGTGATGCCGTTGTCCTCTAAATCCAGACTCGCCTCCAAAAACTGCAGTCAATTTCTATTAACCTCTGACCACTTTGCCTTATTTGTTGTCTTTTCCTGCCTGAAAAAATATAAGAACTGTTTTTGTCAGCACATAAATTGGTGATGATATGATTGTCACTTTTTGCTAAGAATCTCACCTCTCCTTGCAATCCATATTAACACCTTATGAACATGAATAAAGGATACTATCTGCTTTATGTCTAATAACCAAATCCAAACAATGCTTGTTCTTAAACCATTAACTATACGGTAGAGAATTAACTCTCATCTCAGGTATGGTAATAAACATTAATACCCTTCAGTAATAAAACACAGGGGCATAGCAAGGAGTATTGAAGAAAGAGGTATACACAATTTCCAAATCCCACTCCCCACATCATTAAAGCCCAAATTTTTTTCAGGTTTCTTGATTAAATGAGAGGTTACGCTGTAAGCTGAAATGTTATTGACCTGTATATCAAATGACATATCAGAAAATTGTAAAAATCATAAATTGGTTCTCATTTATTACAAGGGTAAAACAATTTGTTAAACAAGATAGTAGCTTGTTAGTTCCTAGTCAACCTAGTAATCCTAGTCACCCTAGTCATCCTAGTCACCCTGGTCATCCTAGTAACCCTAGTTACCCTGGTGATCCTAATCATCCTAGTCAACCAAGTCATCCTAGTCATCCTAGTCATCCTAGTCACCCTAGTCATCCTAGTCACCCCGGTCATCCTATTCACCCTAGTCACCCTAATCACCCTGGTCATCCAAGTCATTCTAGCCACCCTAGTTATCCAAGTCACCCTAGTCACCTGAGAAATCCTAGTTGCCCTAGTCATCCTAGTCACCCTAGTCATCCTATTCACCCTAGTCACCCTAGTCATCCTCGTCGTTCTAGTAACCCTACTAATCCAAGTCACCCTAGTCAACCTTTTAATCCTTCTAACCTTGGTCATTCTAGTCACCCTAGTCACCCTGGTCATCCTAGTTATCCTAGTCACCCTGGTAATCCCAGTCACCCTAGATACCCTAGTCATCCTAGTCACCCTGGTCATCCTAGTCACCCTGACTAAGGATGACTGGGATAACTAGAGATGACTAGGGATTACTGGGGATGACTAGGCATGACTAAGATGACAAGGAATGACTGGGATGACTAACGATGACTAGGGATGACAACGGATTACTAGGGATGACTGGCATGACTAGAAATGACTGGGATGACTAGGGATGACTGGGATGACTAGGGCTGACTGGGATGACTGGGATGACTAGGGATGACTAGGGATGACTAGGGATGACTAGGATGACTAGGGATTACTAGGGATGATAGGGGATGACTAGGAATCACTGATATGACTAGGGATGACTAGGGATGACTGGGGTGAGCAGGAAAGACTGCGGATTACTGGGGATGACTAGGGATGACTAGACATGACTGGGATGACTCGGGATAACTGGGATGCCTAGGGATGACTGGGGATGAGTAGGGATGACTGGGATGACTAGGGATAACTACGGATGACTAAGGACGACTGGGATGACTAGGGATGACTAGAGATGACTGAGATTACTAGGGATGACTGGGATGACTAGGGATGACTAGGGATGACTAGGATGACTAGCGATGACTAGGAATGACTGGGATGACTAGGGATGACTAGGGATGACTGGGATGACTAGGGATGACTAGGGATGACTGGGAGAGCTAGGGATGACTGGGATGACTAGGGATGACTAGAGATGACTGGCATGACAAGGGATGACGGCGATGACTAGGGATGACTGTGATGACTAGGGATGACTAGGTTGACTAGGGATGCGTAGGAACGACTACGGATTACTAGGGATGACAAGGGATGACTAGGGATGACTCGGATGACTAGGGATGACTCAAATGACTAGGGATGACTAGGGGTGACTGGGATGACTAGGGATGACTAGGGATGACTAGGGATGACACGAATGACTAGGGATGACTGAGATGGCTAGGGATGACTAGGGATGACTCGGATGACTAGGGATGATTGGGATGACTGGGATGACTAGGGATGACTGGGAGGGGTAGGGATGACTGGGATGACTAGGGATGACTAGAGATGACTGGCATGACTAGGGATGACTGTGATGACTAGGGATGACTAGGTTGACTAGGGATAACTAGGGATTAGTAGGGATGACTAGCAATGACTAGGATTGACTAGGGATGACTAGGGATGACAAGGGATGACAAGGGATGATTAGGGATGACTAGGGATGACTGGGATGACTAGGGATGACTGGGATGACTAGGGATGACTAGGGATGACTGGGATGACTAGGGATGACTAGGGATGACTAGAGATGACTGGGATTACTGGGGATGCCTGGGATAACTAGGGATGACTGGGATGACTGGGATGACTAGGATGACTAGCGATGACTAGGGATGACTGGGATTACATGGGATGACTGGGATGACTAGGGATGACTAGGGATGACTAGGATGACTAGCGATGACTAGGGATGACTGGGATGACTAGGGATGACTAGGGATGACTGGGATGACTAGGGATGACTAGGGATGACTGGGATGACTAGGGATGACTAGGGATGACTGGGATGACTAGGGATGACTAGGGATGACTGGGATGACTAGGGATGACTAGGGATGACTGGGATGACTAGGGATGACTAGGGATGACTGGGATGACTAGGGATGACTAGGGATGACTGGGATGACTAGGGATGACTAGGGATGACTGGGATGACTAGGGATGACTAGGGATGACTGGGATGACTAGGGATGACTAGGGATGACTGGGATGACTAGGGATGACTAGGGATGACTGGGATGACTAGGGATGACTAGGGATGACTGGGATGACTAGGGATGACTAGGGATGACTGGGATGACTAGGGATGACTAGGGATGACTGGGATGACTAGGGATGACTAGGGATGACTGGGATGACTAGGGATGACTAGGGATGACTGGGATGACTAGGGATGACTAGGGATGACTGGGATGACTAGGGATGACTAGGGATGACTGGGATGACTAGGGATGACTAGGGATGACTGGGATGACTAGGGATGACTAGGGATGACTGGGATGACTAGGGATGACTAGGGATGACTGGGATGACTAGGGATGACTAGGGATGACTGGGATGACTAGGGATGACTAGGGATGACTGGGATGACTAGGGATGACTAGGGATGACTGGGATGACTAGGGATGACTAGGGATGACTGGGATGACTAGGGATGACTGGGGATAACAGGGATGACTAGGGATGACTAGGGATGACTGGGAAAACTAGGGATGACTAGGGATGACTGGGATGACTAGGGATGACTAGGGATGACTGGGAGGGCTAGGGACGACTGGAATGACTAGGGAAAACTAGAGATGACTGGGATGACTATGGATGACTGGGATGACTAGGGATGACTGGGATGACTAGAGATGACTGGGATGACTAGGAATGACTAGGGATGACTGAGATGACTAGGGATGACTGTGATGACTAGGGATGACTAGGTTGACTAGGGATAACTAGGGATTAGTAGGGATGACTAGCGATGACTAGGATTGACTAGGGATGACTGGGGATGACTAGGAATGACTAAAGATGACTGGGATGACTAGGGATGACTAGGGATGACTAGGGATGACAAGGGATGACTGGGATGACTAGGGATGACTGGGATGACTAAGGATGACTCGAATGAGTAGGGATTAGTAGGGATGACTAACGATGACTAGGATTGACTAGGGATGACTGGGGATGACTAGGAATGACTAAAGATGACTGGGATGACTAGGGATGACTAGGGATGACTAGGGATGACTAGGGATGACTGGAATGACTAGGGATGACTACGGGTGACTGGGATGACTAGGGATGACTAGGGATGACTAGTGATGACTGGGATGACTCGAATGACTAGAGATGACTAGGGATGACTAGGATGACTAGGGATGACTCGGATGACTAGGGATGACTGGGATGACTAGGGATGACTAGGAATGACTGGGATGACTAGGGATGACTGGGAGGGCTAGGGATGACTGGGATGACTAGGAATGATTGGGATGAGTAGGGATGACTAGGGATGACTGGGAGGGCTAGGGATAACTGAGATGACTAGGGATGACTGGAGATGACTGGAATGACTAGGGATGACTGGGATGACTAGGGATGACTGGGATGACTAGGGATGACTGAGATGACTAGGGATGACTGTGATGACTAGAGATGACTAGGTTGACTAGGGATAACTAGGGATTAATGGGGATGACTAGCGATGACTAGGATTGACCAGGGATGACTGGGGATGACAAGGGATGACTAAAGATGACTAGGATGACTAGGGATGACTAGGGATGACTGGGATGACTAGGGATGACTAGGGATGACTGGGATGCATAGGAACGACTAGGGATTACTAGGGATGACAAGGGATGACTAGGGATGACTCGGATGACTAGGGATGACTCGAATGACTAGGGATGACTAGGGGTGACTGGGATGACTAGGGATGACTAGGGATGAAACGAATGACTAGGGATGACTGAGATGGCTAGGGATGACTAGGGATGACTGGGATGACTAGGGACGACTCGGATGACTAGGGATGACTGGGATGACTAGGGATGACTAGGGATGACTGGGATGACTAGGGATGACTGGGAGGGCTAGGGATGACTGGGATGACTAGGGATGACTAGAGATGACTGGCATGACTAGGGATGACGGCGATGACTAGGGATGACTGTGATGACTAGGGATGACTAGGTTGACCAGGGATGCGTAGGAACGACTAGGGATTACTAGGGATGACAAGGGATGACTAGGGATGACTCGGATGACTAGGGATGACTGGAATGACTAGGGATGACTGGAATGACTAGGGATGACTAGGGGTGACTGGGATGACTAGGGATGACTAGGGATGACTAGGGATGACACGAATGACTAGGGATGACTGAGATGGCTAGGGATGACTAGGGATGACTCGGATGACTAGGGATGA
>CALNXI010000004.1:1017547-1032981 GCA_942486025.1 Porites evermanni | reverse complement strand
TGGGATGACTAGGGATGAGTAAGGATGACTAGGGATGAATGGGATGACTAGGGATGACTAGGGATGACTGGGATGACTAAGGAATGACTGGGATGATTATGGATGACTAGGGATGACTGGGATGACTACGGATGGCTAAGGATGACTAGGGATGAGTGGGATGACTAGGGATGATTAGGGATGACTGGGATTTCTAGGGATGACTAGGGATGGCTAGGGATGACTGGGATGACTAGGGTTGACTAGGATGACTAGCGATGACTAGGGATGACCGGGATGACTAGGGATGGCTAGGGATGACTGGGATGACTAGGGATGACTAGGGATGACTGGGATGACTAGGGATCACTGGAATGACTAGGGATGACTTTGATGACTAGGGATGACTAGGTTGACTAGGGTTAACTAGGGATTACTAGGGATGACCAGCGATGACTAGGATTGACTAGGGATGACTGGGGATGACTAGGGATGACTAGGGATGACTAGGGATGACTGGGATGCGTAGGGACGACTAGGGATTACTAGGGATGACAAGGGATGACTAGGGATGACTGGGGTGACTAGGGATCACTAGGGATTTTTAAGATGACTAGGGATGTCTAGGGATGACTAGGGATGACTGGGATGCGTAGGGACGACTAGGGATTACTAGGGATGACAAGGGATGACTAGGGATGACTGGGGTGACTAGGGATCACTAGGGATTTTTAAGATGACTAGGGATGTCTAGGGATGACTGGGATGACTAGGGATGAATAGGGATAACTGGGATGACTGCTGGTTTGCGTCCCACCAATTGGAATTCTTAACTCTGTTATGTTTGATTTGAATAATTACTTGTTTTAGTCACTTGTTCAAGCTAATTATTTAAATGAAGTCTAAATGGTAGTTTAAGAGACTCAGTGGAAATAGAGAGGAGAAGTGAGATGTCAAGTAACCATGGAAGCAAAATTTTTGGATCACAACAAAAGGGAGCTTAGGCAACAACAACGGCGACGGCAACGAGAACAGCAAAAAAGCAATAAGTTTATATAGCAAAACAACAACTTTGCACGTGCATCACGCTTTTTTGCACATTTTTTAGCCATCGTTGCACGATTGCAACATGAAACTTCCTAATTTCATGCACCTGCTTTACGGAGTAGGTGAACACAACACAAAAAGTTTCTCTTTCTTTTTCTAAACTCAGATATGGTCCTTTTGGATTCAATCCAGAAAATTTTGCCAACATTTGACAAATTAAATGAAATAAGATCAATGAAGTTTGAAACAGTGCGAGTTTAATTTTTAAGTGAATTTCCGGTTTGTTGTCATCCAAAAATTTTGCTACCATGGCAACATGAGGTAACGACTTCTCCTCTCTATTCAGATTTGTTTAGAAGGTGTTTATTTTACATATAAAACTGGCTCTCTAGTCTGAAGCTACTGCACGCAAAGACAACGTGAACAAAGTGATTGACTTCTGCAAAAGCACTGTAAAATTACTAAAGTGCTGCTAAAGCCCAAGACTGCCCCACATATGATTAGTGGTAGAGACCACTGGCCAGCATTGTCTGGTGTTGAACTCGCCTAAATTACATTTAGTCACATTAGAAAGTCACAAAGAGATGTAAGATAGAGAATAGATAGAAGCAGTACAGATATTGCAAGGTCAACATAAGTGAGGTGGCATTGGACAGTAGGATAATAAAACTGAAACTAGGAAAGGGTAAAAAGGTGGTACAGGTGATAACAAATAGAACGGGAAAAAAAGGGGCAAATAAGTGAGGAATGGAATATGACAATAAAAACAAAGTCAAGAAGGGAAAGAAGGTTAAAAATAAAGAAGGGCGTATTAGTCAAAGGAATATGTTAATGGCAACAACAAAGCCAGGAAAGAAGAGCAAAAAGGAAGCAGGGGATCTGGAGTGGTATAAAGAAAGCAAAGGTTTACAGGTACAAGCTGTTGAATAAAAATAATGGCAACAAGACACTAGAAGGAGAAAAATGTGATTTAGTGGATTACACAGATATAAAATAAAAATAGAGAAGCACAGGCAAAATGAATAATGGAAACAAAAGACACATACGGAAGGATGACGGGAGACAAGGGAGTGGTATAGGGAAAGGAGGGGGGGACACATAAATTCACTGGAATAATAGTAAACCAGTGGAAGCTCTCTTAACAAGCACTCTTGTAAGTGGACAGTTCCGCATTTCAACTCCCATAAAAACTCTGTATTTTTACATTCCCATAAGCGGACAATCTCCGTGGGCAGCTGCGGACACTTTCAGGGTTTACGAGTTAGATTTTAGCTTTGTTTTAAGCTCCCGTAAGCAGACACCTGAAATGGAATCGTATTTGCCTCTGAATCTTGCTTTTTAATATATCAACTTTATAACACTGTTTGTCACAATCATTTTAAGTCAGCCTTAGGGAACACACCCAGTTACACGTCAAAACATCACTTGAATTATATGCTTGTGATTGAATTACAACATTGTCAGAACAATAGCATAGCCAGACACTAACTAAAAGGTTTTTTTCAATGTTTATTTGTAATTAAGCAAGCTCCCATACTGAGAACTGTTTTTGTAAACAGCCAGCTCCAGGAACGGAAACCTTCTTCATGCCCTGAGGATGTCCCCACAGAGCTTCCACTGTAGTGTTAGTAAAAATAGCAAAAAATAAAAAAGGAAACAAGAGGGGAGAAAGAAAAGCGCCAATAAGAGAAGATTGGTGAATGCAAAAATGGAAACAAAAAACAAATTCAAGCAGAGGCGTGTCGACTTCTCTGCTTTAATTTGTATTCTGTTTGTTAAAGTGTCGCCAGACCTCACTAACAGATCCATAGCAAAAGTTGAAAAATATGTGGCAGGGTATATTCTAGAAATTGACTCTTTACAAAGGGATATTGTGAGGAAAAATTAGATTCTGGTTACTGTTAGGGGTAACAGGATAAAGCCACATAATAAACCACTCTGTAGCTTTCCATTTGTGCCAGCACTAGCTAGGAAATTAGGCACGTGACTTTACACCAACACAAAACACTTTGACTACCCAACCAACACTAGCTGACACTCTTAACCAAAGCAATTCCAGCTAATTTAAAATTATTAACTGAGCAACTACTATGTAGTTTCGTTAGCTCTAAAATTTCGTCGTAAGCTTAATCCGTTACATCTTACCTGTGCTTTGATCAAAATTCCACATGCAGTGCAAGATCATTGACGCCATTGACTGGGGTTTGTACACAGCCTTGAGCCTTTTCCTTCACAATAAAATACTTTCTTTTTATCACAGTTAAATGATCCAGAAGTTAATAAACCACAGAACTGAAAGACCACGCCGCGTTTTTGCAGAATCCTGGCGATTTCGATTATAAGTTGAACATTGTTGACAACGGCGCCATTATCAGGCGCCATCTTGGTTTCCCCTGGTCCCAAGCTCCACTCGGTCAAAACTTGGGGAGATGGCGGGGGAGGGGTGAGGTGAGAAGGCGAGGAGTTGCCAAGGAGAAGTTAACAGGATTACAGAGGTGTAAAAGCCTCCTTTACAGTCGATTTACGTGATTCAAAGATTTTTATTTAATTTTGGCTTATCCCAGGTATCAAAAAACATAATTAAGAACTGGCATGTTCCTACACAGGCATCCCAAGCCCAGACGCTTGGTTACAGCTGTTGCGGCGTCCCTCCCAACGTTCTCTCTGTTTGTTTGGTTTTTTTTTTGGTGAAGCTAATAAAAAAAGAAAAATATATATATCTGTTCCTGCCCGTAAGTCCCTCCAAAACTAGGCCCCTCAAAAAGGGCTTTTGAAAAATATAATCCTCCGGGCTTATTTTCGGAATTTTACGGTACTCTACCGCTATTCTAAAACATTGACTTGTGCTTTTACTTCGATCCAAAAACATCTTAAAAACCCTCGGGTGTTTAACTGGGCACGATATAAAGGAAGAGCGTGAAAATCTTAATCATTTTATGACGTCATTGAGGGTTTTTTATTTCACCGCGAAGCCACAGTTGTGACTAAATGAGAAACCACAGCATAATAATAATAATAAATAATTTATTTCTATAGCGCATTTTCCTGACGCCTAAATGCGCTTTACAGTGTCAAATATATTATAATCTATACACTAAAAAATGTAAACAATCCTAAGAATCAAAAAAAATCAAAAGTCTAAAAGTCCTACAAATCAAATAAAGAAAAAAATTGAAAGTCTAAAAATATGCTTGTCGAAAAAGATAGGTCTTCAGCTTAGCTTTAAAGATAGAGACAGATGCGCTGCGTTTAATCTCAAATGGAAGTGAGTTCCAGAGGTAAGGCACGCACACTGAGAAAGCCCTCAAGCCAATCAATTTATGCTTGTGCGTTGGCTGCTCCAGTAGATGTTGGTCAGCAGACCTAAGAGCTCGCCTAGGAACATAAGGACTGATGAGCTGATGAGCTCAGCATGATAACCGGTCCGTTTTAGACTACTTCAATACATGCAATACATGTGTCATTCCACTCATGGACAATAGCCGGAGTCGTGTAAGAATTCCTTTTCATATCAATAGCTTCGCAGTTAGTCTCGCTTTGAAACAGAGGCTTTGAAAAACTCAAAAATAGCCTATTGAACAAGTCCGGTGGTGTTTGCAAGGCAAGGTTCAAAGCATGTTTCATTTTTAAGGTAGCTCGATAGGGTTTTTCAGGGTCAATACCTTCCAAGTTTGAGCATAAAATACGTCGCCATTACCAAAGATATGGAAAATTAGCACCACAGCTGTTCTAGATAATGATGAAAATTTGCTATGATCAGCGTTACAATGACATCGGAGTTGTCATAGCAACGAAATGACGACGTTGCCTATTTTACTTGCAACCGTATTTCTCGGCACCAGTGGGAACTGTTCTTCCAAAATCGTTCAAGGGAGCGGTTTCCTCCACTAGCCGCCTCGATGAAGTTTTTATGATTAATTAGAAATACGGTAAAAACTGGAAATTCTTTATGTTCGGTAGAAAACGAAGCGCTTTTGAAACGCAATTTCACCTCATAGCGGTTTCTATATTTTTAAAAACGTGTCGGAAAAATCGTGGAGATAATAGTAGCTCTAACCCAATGCAAGAAAGAAGGATTTGATTAGTATGTGTCGAGGCGCTCTTCCTAGCGGTTTTGTAAACATTTTGGTCTTCTTTTACAAATAAGCAACCGTTCGAACACTTTGAGATTCTCCAGAACATAATATAAGCGTCGATTTATATGAACTTTGAGTTTCATGGCTATTGATTTATTATAAGGCAGTAAACCTAAGGGCTCGCAAATTTTTTGTCAGCAATTTCGTGTTTACAAGTGAGAGCCTCTCACTATTCAGCGGGGGGGGGGGGGGGGGGGGGGGGGTTTGTGTGTGAAGTGTTGGTGATTGTTCTGGAGTTGATTTAGAGATCTGATGAAGTGATGTATCTAAAGGATTGTCCAGCTGGTAGTGAATGAGGAAGTAAGAGTTAGTAAAGATGATGGATGGGGCATGGGGCGGGGGAGAGTACGAAAGTTGGTGGGTATTGTCTCCTAGTTTCATATTTTCGTGGACAACAATAGCTAACATTTCTGCATATTTCAAATGCATTGCTAGGTGTCAGCTGTATGAAATCCTTTGATTGTAAGTGTTGCAGGTTCAAAGTATTGAAAGAAAGTCTCCAGACTGACGGGTACATCAAGGGGGTCTGTACCCATCCAACCGTTCCCCTAAGATCTCCCACCGATTACTGAAATGGTTAAGAGGCAGTCTCCCTAAAAGCGGTCCACTCGATTTCGCGACAAAAAATACTTTTCCTTTATTTTTTGTCGGTGAAGAGGCTTTAGTAGGTATATAGTAAAATCGCCATTTTTGTTTTCAAATTCTTATTCTTAGCTCTGCTACAAGCCAAAAACGAATTGAGTCCGTCTTGGCTCCTCAGAGAGTGTTTCAAAGACTAAAATTGATGGATTTTGAAAAGCGCGTTGCAAACAAACGAATGCCCGCACAAAAAATCTGTTCAATTCGGTTTTTTTAGTTAACCTTCGATAGTTCACAGGCTAAATAAAAATATCTTTGATCAAAACGTGTTCAAGTTACAGTGGTTCAAAGAATAACTATTTTGCAGGCTTAATCCAAACCCCGAAAGAAGGAAGATTTGAGGGAAAATATCTCAAAAGTTGCGGCCTAAATCTGGTTCAAAAATCATATCAAAGTAAAGTTTTAAGCTAATATTTTTGGTTTATAGGCTCAGACTTGTGGGTATCTTCTGGGATTGCAACCAACAGTAGATTATAATCTGCCATTTTGCGTAATTACTGGCCGTGTCAGAACTACGTCATGATTGTACAGATTAAAAGTTCCATGAAATTGCCTCTTTTCACACTCGAATTCGTCTCCGGCTCTAAAAGAAAGCAATTAAGCTTCTTTAAGTACTTTTGAATCGAAAGAGATATAGTAACAGGGATTATCATGCATGTTACTGATTACCGCGATCAACTGGCGGGCGCCGCCGTCTTGTAACTACCTGCACTGAACAGTAAACGTCAATTTTTCGACTTTTTGAACTTCTTGTTTTTATAGCCTAGAAAGGCGATTTTTCTTTCTAGAATATCGTAAAAGACATTTTCCTGGCCTATATTGCCTAAAAAAAAAAGTTGGAAAAATGGCCATTTTTGGACCAAAACCATGGGTTAACCCCTTTGGTAAAACGTCAATTTTTCGACTTTTTGAACTTCTTCTTTTTATAGCCTAGAAAGGCATTTTTTCGTTCTAGAATATCGTAAAAGACATTTTCCTGGCCTGTATTGCCTGAGAAGAAAAGTCGGAAAAATGGCCATTTTTGACCAAAACCATGGTTTAACCCCTTTGGAAAAATGTCAATTTTTTGACTTTTTGAACTTCTTGTTTTAATAGCCTAGAAAGGCGTTTTTTCGTTCTAGAATATCGTAAAAGACATTATTGCCTAAAAAAAAAAGTTGGAAAAACTGCAATTTTTCGACTTTTTGAACTTCTTGTTTTTATAGCCTAAAAAGGCTTTTTTTCGTTCTAGAATATCGTAAAACACGTTTTCCTGGCCTATATTGCCTGAAAAAAGTTGGAAAAATAACTATTTTTGCACCAAAACCATGGGTTAACCCCTTTAGAAAAATGTCAATTTTTCGACTTTTTGAACTTCTTGTTTTTATAGTCTAGAAAGGCGTTTTTTCGTTCTAGAATATCGTGAAAGACATTTTTCTGACCTTTATTGCTTAAAAAAAAAAAGTTGGAAAAATGGCCATTTTTGGGCCAAAACCATGGGTTAACCCCTTTGGTAAAACGTCAATTTTTTGACTTTTTGAAAATCTTGTTTTTATAGTCTAGAAAGGCGTTTTTTCTTTCTAGAATATCGTAAAAGACATTTTCCTAGCCTATATTGCCTTAAAAAAAAGCTGGAAAAATGGCCATTTTTGGACCAAAACCATGGGTTAACCCCTTTAGAAAAATGTCAATTTCTCGACTTTTTGAACTTCTTGTTTTTATAGCCTAAATAGCCTTTTTTCGTTCTAGAATATCGTAAAACACGTTTTCCTGGCCTATATTGCTTAAAAAAAGTTGGGAAAATAACGATTTTTGCACCAAAACCATGGGTTAACCCCTTTAGAAAAATGTCAATTTTTCGACTTTTTGAACTTCTTGTTTTTATAGCCTAGAATGGCGTTTTTTCGTTCTAGAATATAGTAAAAGACATTTTCCTAGCCTATATTGCCTAAAAAAAGTTGGAAAAATGGCCATTTTTGGACCAAAACCATGGGTTAAACCCTTTTGGAAAAACGTGAATTTTTCGACTTTTTGAACTTCTTGTTTTTATAGCCTAGAAAGGCGTTTTTTCTTTCTAGAATATCGTAAAAGACGTTTTCCTGGCTTATATTACATTAAAAAAAAAACATGGAAAAATGACCATTTTTGGACCAAAGCCATGGGTTAACCCGGTTGGAAAAATCGCAATTTTAGATTTTTTGAACGTCTTTTTTATAGCCTAGAAATGCGGTTTTTCATTCTAAAATATTTAAAACACATTTTTCTTGCCTATATTGCCTAAAAAAAGGTGGAAAAATAGCCATTTTTGGACCATAACCATGGGTTAACCCCTTTGGAAAAATCTTAATTTCTCGACTTTTTAAACTCTTTGTGTTTATAGCCTAGAAACAGGGGCACCCAACGGGAAATTTTGAGAAAAAGACCAAAAAAAAACAACAAAGCGTGAATAAAGTTTTCTGAGACTATTTTAAGCAATTTGGGAGATTGCTGGAAAAAAATTATCTGTTCCTCACTCCCAGCAAGACTGATGGAAGAGTTCCCAGCCAGCAACCTTACAACCTGCAACCTGACTTACTGGGCAGTTTCATAGGGCACAATTCAGATCTTGAGTGGTAAGTAACCCATACAAGTAACCCGTAGCAGCTATTCTAGACTTCAAATTCCCCTCTGACACCCTGAATTATCTTTTTCCCAGCAACACTTTCCTTCCAAGGACTATTATTTCTTTCACATCTCCCAGCCAGCAAAAATGTGCCTGAAGAACAGATATTTCGAGGAACAGATCCATTGGGTGCCCCTGTAGAAAGTGGTTTTTTTGTTCTAGAATATCGTAACACACATTTTCCTGGCCTATATTGCTTAAAAAAAGATGGAAAAAAGGCCATTTTTGGACCAAAAGCATGGATTAACCCCTTTGGAAAAATCTCAATTTTTCGACTTTTTGATCTTCTTGTTTTTATAGCCTAGAAAGGCGTTTTTTCGCTTTAGAATATCGTAAAACACATTTCCCTGGCTTATATTATATTTAAAAAAACCATGGAAAAATGGCCATTTTTGGACCAAAACCATTGGTTAACCGCTTTTTTTCGACTTTTTGAACTTTTTTTTATTGCCTAGAAAAGGGTTTTTTCGTTCTAGAATATCGTAACACACATTTTTCTGGCCTATATTACTTAAAAGGAATAGATCGAAAAAAGTCCAGTTTTTGGACCAAAACCATGGGTTAACCCCTTTGGAAAAATCTTCATTTTTCGTCTTTTTGAAAATCTTGTTTTAATAGCCGAGAAAGACTTTTTTCGTTCTAGAATATTGTAAAACACATTTTCCTCGCCAATATTACCTAAAAAAAAAAAAGAGGGATGCCTATATTAAAAAGATGGAAAAATTGCCAATTTTTAACCAAAATCATGGAAAAATCCCAAATTTTCGACTGTTTTTACTTGCTGTTTTTATAGTGTGGAAAGACTTTTTTTCTTCCTAGAATATTCTCAAACACATTTTCTTGGCCTGTTTCGCCTATGATAAAAACTTAAGGTTGAAAAATTGCCAATTTTTAACCAAAACCGTGGATTTTTTGGAAAAATCCCAAATTTTCCACTTTTTCAACTTGCTATTTTTATAGTGTGGAAAGGCTTTTTTTCTTTGTAGAATATCCCTAAACACATTTTTCCTGGCCTATTTTGCCTATAATGTAAGATAAAAACATTGCCTGTTTTTGAGCAAAACCATGGACTATTTTGGAAAAATCCCAAATTTTCGACTTTTTTAACTTGTTGTTTTTATAGTCTGGAAAGGCTTTTTTTCTTTCTAGAATACATTCGAACACATTTTGATTAGACATTTTTCCTATATTAAAAATATGGAAAAATTGCCAATTTTTGACCAAAGCCATGGACTAACCCCTTTGGAAAAATCCGATTTTTTCGACTTTTTGTTTTTATAGACTGTAAAGGGCTGTAAGGGTTGTAACGGCTGTAATCATGGGTTAAACCCTTTGAAAAATAATAAAAAATGCGACTATCTGAAGTCTAAGGCTAGAAGGTCATTTTTGCCCAGAAACAGATACTTAAAAAAAATTCCGTTTTTTGACGATAATAATGGGTTAACCCCTTTGGAAAATACGCAGAAGTGCGACTATCTGAAGTGCAAATTTTTAAAGGCCAGAAACGATTCTTTTCTGTCGAAAAGATCCCCAAACATTATTTTCAAGATCATTTTTGCCCAAAAACAAGAAATGAAAAGTTTTATTTTTTGACCAAAATTATGGGTTAACCCCTTTGGAAAATATTGAAAAATGCGACTATCTGAAGTGCATATTTTTATGGGCTAGAAACGATTCTTTTCTATCTTCAAACATTATTTTCAAGATCATTTTTGCCCAAAAACAGAAGAAGAAAAAAATGCTGGTTTAATCCCTTTGGAAAATATGCAAATTTGCGACTATCTGAAGTGTATATTTTTTAAAGGGTAGAAACGGTTTTTTTTTTCTATCGAAACCTTTAGAGTATTATTTCTAGGCAGTTTTTCTCAAACACATAAAATGAAAAAGATTCAATTTTTTCTACCAAAATTTTGCGACTATCTGAAATGCATATTTTTATAGGCGAGAAAACGATTCTTTTCTGTCTAAAACGTCTTCAAATATTATTTCTTAGAATTTAAAATTGTTGCTTACTTAGCGAATACTGTTTACCCCTAAGGCTTTATAGCCCGTCTTTAGAAACCTTTCGCTGGTCGCCACTATGATGCGTTTATATTTTGTGCAAGCAATTTTCTTCAAATGCTCCGACGGACGTTTGCACTATCAGAAATATTTTTCGTCTAATATGCCTGAAACTCTTTAATCTCCTGTTCGTCAACATATCTTGGGTGCCTACTGAGGTTGCACAAATCCATCCAGACCAATAACTTTTAAAGGGAAACTTGAGCAAAAGTTCAAGAATCTGTTGAATTTGAGGTGGTAGAATATTTGTACGTTGTGTAGGTGTTATCATGACCACACCAGATGTGCCATATTTTACTTGAAAAAGGACTGTGCTGTTTGTCGAATGCTTGTTCAAGGAGCATGAGACGTACTTATGTTAACTTACGGTTGTGTTCAGTTCAGTTTCAGCCGTTGAACGTCGGTCGATAGACGTAGGCCTTCCCCACTGACCTCTACTGAACTACTTTTTGCGCGACACGGTTACAGGTTTTGGAAACCATGTAAGTCTTCCCTTCATCTCGTCCTTGGTCTTCCTCGGTTCCTTGTGTGTCCCCGGCGCGTCCTGAACGTAATGCTGATTGTCCAACGGTTGTCCGTTCTTCTCGCCAAATAACCAGCCCAGTTCCATTTGAGTTTGCTTATTATTTCCACGATATCTGTTACTTTGGTTTCTTCTCCATGTTCTCGGATCCAATAAGCTGTTTTACGATCTCGCCATGATTCTCACATGCGCTCTCTGCATAGTTCTGAGTTTCAAGATTTGTTGTTTCGTAAGATTCCAGGTCACATATCCGTAGGTGACTGTTAGTAAGATGCACTGATCGTAAACCTAGCGTTTGAGAACGATTGCAATGTCTTTGAAGATAGCACTCGCTCGAGTATGCGTATATGTGAAGTAAACAACAAATATACACCAATGAAAATAGCCCGAGAAAACATCCGACATTTGGCGACGCTATCACTGGTTTTCCCGCCAAATGACGTCTGAGAAACGAGCACAGAAAGTCCATACTGATGACGCGTAACTACCCAGATCTGGGCAGTGCTTCTCATTGGTTGAATCAAATTTCCCACGTGGCACGGCCAATCAGAAGCACTACCCAGATCTGGGTAGTGACGCGTCATCAGTATGGAATTTCTGCGCCCATTTTTCAGAGGTCATTTGGCAGGGAAACCAGTGGTAGCGTCGCCAAATGTCGGTTGTTTTCTCTGACTATAATGAAGGAAAACATCTTTAATTTCAATTTTTTGAACTAATGTACAAAGTTCCAACTGTTAAATAATGGTTAGTGTCTAAGCATATACGTTTATTTTTGGAGGGCTTGGCAAGGAGCATCCCTGTTATACGATATAGCCAACTCGTGTACGTGTAATCTGCGAATAATTCAAGTTTTCTCAGTTTTTCCTAAAGCACTGCTATTACTCATGTACCCAACCAAGCTCACAGGCAAATAGCCAAGGGTATATTATACAGTGCACATCCCTGGCTGGAGGTGTACATTCTAAAGTCAATCTTAATTTATGTCGCCAAAACTTATAACCTATTCTGGGTCAACTGACCTTAGAGTAAATTGAAAGATATTGCTAAAAACGAAGCAAGACTGAAATCTGGCAGAGTTGAGCTACCGCTTACATCTGAAATAAAAGCGGTCAGACGGAGGCCAGAAAAAACCTGCCCCATTGCAAAAAACCCCGAGGGGAAAAAATGCGGGCAGGAAATCTGGGTAGGAACCAAGGCTCAAGCTCCATAGTCCTTCCTACGGGACTTTCACTTAGTAAAAAGAAACGGCCGCCTAAAACGAAGGTTAGTTTTAAAGCATCCTATTTTCATCGAAATGTTTCCTGTAAAAGTGACTTAATCTTGATCTCATCTGCTAATATGGTTTTGAAGAGGACATAAATTCCTGCAGCATTTAACCAATCCTTCTGTTCCACATTCAGTGCCTTGTTCTTACAATCCAGTTTTATTTCACAGAACAACAATTCTGATAAGTTCCGCTTCTCTGTTAGATGCGACACTATATTGGGGCTCAAGGTTCTCTTTCCTTGTTTAGCTGTTAATTATGAGAAATAAAATTAAAATTGTCCATTAATTATCGGATGTTAAGAATGTAAATGGCCGTATATGAGTATCCAGTGTTAACCACAGTCATCTGTTGGTAGTTGGCATAGGTTATGTGGTAAACGTTATGTTAACATGAATTATCAACAACAATACAATACGATTATCTAGGGCTAATTTGGACCCAAGGATTGAAATACGTCCCAGCGTGGGCTGGAATAGGCTTTTTAAAGGGCTCTTTTTGGTTGAAATTGAGTTCAAACGGCTCCATGAAAGGCTGAATCAGACTTTGGTCTGTAGGGCCGCTAAATTGAAACTTTGGTGTAATCTTTTCACCCCCTTCAACAGAATGTATCAAGCAACCCTCTCCAATTCTTGGTTTGCAACCACGTGACAAGGCGGCCATGTTGAGGGTCAATACAATAGAATTTTTCTTGAAGAATTTACATGAAAACAGAGTTAAGTTACCAGAGGAGAGAAATGCTTTTGTTCTTGACTTCCAATATGGCCGCCGTGACCTCACGTGCAAACCAGCAATGGCCTCTCTTCCAACAGAGTCTGGAAAAAAGCCTCTCCCGGGCCTTTTGATAGACATTTTACTGAGTAAGGTTTTTCCGTTATTTTTCTTGGCGAAAGACTTGTAAACTTACTTCGATTCAGTGTGGCCGATGTTTTATCCCTGATGTCCTTGTCCGGTTTACTAATCTTCCTCTTCCACTTTCTTACTCTTGTCGTTTTGCTTTGGCAGATCCTCATAAAACAAGGAAGCATTATAAATTCGCTTTTAAAACTCTGTAAACTGTCCCCTTAGTCTCAGATCTAAAATAGCAATTGGACACTAACCACTACAATTGATTTGGTTAGCTGTATTGGCAATAAAAAGGAGAATTCTAAGGTAAGAATAACAGTTTTATGGGTCCTGGCTGATATCGCATAATTCTTCCACAAGTTCAGTGCAAGGGAAAATTGTTTAGGCTGTTTACGGACGCTCCTCTTCCGCATTTTTCCCTAAGAGGGGGCTGTAAAGTGATGGCAATCTTATTGCTGAGATCACGCAATTGCCTACGCACTGCGTTAGCGGCTATCTGATCTTTGAACGGAAGAACTATGCTGATCGTGTTGCCATCGTCGGTTTTCTTTTCTGGCTTAGTTGCAATATTCTGAATAAACATATTAACGGTAGAATTTATGAGCTTATTTTTGTGAGCAAAAAATTGGAGCAAGATCTTAAGCCTAAAGAAATTAAGCCGAGTTTTGTAAGTCAGCAATGCGTTGTTTACAAATTTGCACGTGATCTGTGTGATGCAGATTATGTTGGCTACACAGCCCGACACCTTCATCAAAGCATTGCCGAACACAAGTATTCAGCTATCGGTAAACATTTATTAGAAGCGCACAGTGACTGCAAAAATCTTCTCAATGAGGGCCAATTTCGCGTTCTCAAGAAATGCCACGAGAAATTTGACTGCCTCGTTTACGAAATGCTATTCATCAAAGAACTGAGGCCTAGCCTCAACACTCAGAGTGACTCCATCAGTTCTAACCTCTTTGTTTGACTTGTAACATATTTTTATATGCTACTTTCCCTTTAATGAACTACTGTTTTTCTTGTATTTATAGAACATTGATATTGCATCTCTTTTCACTTGATAATGACATCCGGTAACGTCGAAAAGTCGTGTATTTTTTACCTTTTTTTAAAATTTATTAAATGTTTTTAAGAAAAGTTTTTTCGCAATTTTTTAAAGCTAAATGTTTTAAAAAGTCGCTTCTTCAAAATGACTAGATATTAAAAAGGAAAATTAAAAGAAATTCATAACGTGATATACTCACCACTGGAAGATACAGAAGTTGAAGCAAAAGCAGCAGTGTGTGATCAGTCAGGGTCCAGGATTCTAATCTCTACCCAATCATTTTAAGCTAGAATTATGCACATCTTTGCTTTGACCCTGAAAGACTGAATAAAAGTCAAAGCCTACAACGTCCAGTGTTGTGGACCATCTAAAACAAAAATACTAGAGATAAAAAGGAAAACGTTAGAAATCTAGGAAAGAGGAAAAAAAAGAATCATGATTAATAAAGTATACTTGGCGATCCCAAAGCGTGCTACCCTCACCTGTGGAGATGGAAGAAAGTAAGAAGTTAGCATAAGTTTCCAATATTGGTATCCCTACGTTTCTCTGTTCCCTGATTTATTGTGTTATAGGTTTGAGTGTCAGCGGTTTACCCAAAATACGTTTCAACGCCTATACATTCCGTCGAATTTCCACAAAAATCAGTTCCCAAACAAACCAGGATTCCCGTTGTCTGCGTTGATGATTTTAGATTGTAGTAGTGTGGACCGCCCTCTCTTTAAAAAAGAAAGCGGAAGAAATAATCATGATCTATAGAGTTTGCTTGGTAATCCCAAAGCGTGCTACCATCGCCTGTAAAGATAGGAAGAAACTAAGAAGTTAGCATAAGTTTCCAATTTGAAAAGTACCCGAGTTAGAGTGGTATCCCTACGTTTCTCTGTTCCCTGATTTTTTGTGTAATATCGGTTTCGAGTGTCAGCAGTTTACGCAAGATACGTCTCAACGCCTATACACCCCGTCGATTTTACACAAAAAATCAGTTCCCAAACAAACCAGGGTTCCCGTTGCCCGCGTTAATAATTTTATACTGGTATCCCTACGTTTCTCTGTTCCCTGATTTTTTGTGTAATATCGGTTTGGAGTGTCAGCGGTTTACGCAAGATACGTCTCAACGCCTATACACCCCGTCGATTTTACACAAAAAATCAGTTCCCAAACAAACCAGGATTCCCGTTGCTCGCGTTAATAATTTTAGATTGGTATCCCTACGTTTCTCTGTTCCCTGATTTTTTGTGTAATATCGGTTTGGAGTG
>CALNXI010000004.1:1001921-1010454 GCA_942486025.1 Porites evermanni | reverse complement strand
AGAGAGATTAAGATTCACGTTTACGCCAAACGGCAAACGTCAGATTAAAGTTGAGAATTTCTCAGAATAGAAAATAAGCAGATAAAAACCGTCCAGAACAATTCTTATGTATAACACTGGCGTGAAACTACTTATTTTTTAGTTAAAGTAATAAAAAGTTAACGACAATTAAGGGAAAAACTTGGTCACGTGGTACAAATTCACGTTTGCCGTTTGGCGTAAACGTGAATCTTAATCTCTCTATTATCAACAACATTCGTTCCCTTCAAGGTAAGGTATGGATATTTTCTGGAAGTACACAATATAAGATGTCTTCAGTATTTTACAGACAGCTTCAGTGTGGTGCCTTAAGTGATGGCTTTTTACAAGGTTTCCACAGATATCTCTTGCTTTTCCTTTTATCTCAGCACAGAGATACAAAATTTTCTCTTCAAATATCACTACCGCATGAAACATTAATTTTTCAACACCAGGAAGAGAAATTTCGTATCTCCAAGTGGTCATGTAATGTTTGATTTGATGCCAAACCACTAACATTTTTTTTGGTGTGAAAGGCATGTTTTATTATGTAACCATAGCAACCATGATATTTTCACATTATGAAGATAACAGTCACATTATTTAGTTGACAAGACATGCAAAAAATTCAAATTCTATGACTGGTGTTTCTCATAATTTTTCTCAAGCTTGTTCATCCTCATTTGGTGATTGTCACCTAAAAATACCCGTAATTGGCCTATTTCAATGGATCCTGTACAGTAAATAGTTTTACTGGAGTTTTTAGTAGTAGCAGTCATAGCAGTTGCAAGCCAAGTCGCAAGCAGTCATCGCATTTAAACAACACGCAAAGTCTTGTAGCCTGCGCGCAGACGAAATTAAACTCTGGTTAACTCCATCTGCGAAACAGCGCCGAAATCCTTGTTCTGGACTTCCAGCTGTGTACCCAGATTTGAGTACGCGCCACGATTGGCCAGTGAAAAAGGCCTTTGTTTTGTTTGTCGCGATCACCAATCAGGTTGAAGCGAAATTCGAAACGCACTTCTGGTAATTCGTTGAGTCCGTTGGGGGTCCAGAACAAGGATCTCTGCGCTGCTTCGCAGATGGTACTAATCAGAGTTTAGTTATTGTCTGCACGCAGGCTAAAAGTCTTGCAGATACTGATGATAATAGATGTAGTAGGTGGTCAGCCTAAGGACAACCTTGGAAAATTAATGTGTATCTGGCAAGCTCTTTCTACAGTCCCCTTTCGAGCCTCGTAGTAAAAAAAGCAAGAGACAATCAGGGTTGTCATTAAGAGCCGGGGGCCGGGGATTTCCCTGGCTACTAAGAGAGTGACCCCCGGCTACTTTTATTGGAAAATAGAAGAAAAATAGAACCAAAAGAAATCCCTAGCAGTTTGATTCCCTGCCTACTTGTTGTATTTACCCGGCAACTTGAAATCTTAGTGACAACCTTGACAATGAAGGTATGGGACTTAATTATTTGCTTGCTTGCTCTTTGAAATTAGTTGATTTTTGTTATTTCTTTATATTATATAGGTGCAATTTCGTATAATCCGTTCCTTATATGAAAATGACGCACACAATATTGTTTAATGACCAGCTTTTGTACTCACTAGAAATTCACGTTGGAATGTGATGCACTTTTCCAAAACAAAATTAATGATAGTTATCTGAATCAAGAATGTTCTGTACTAGGCAACAGCAGTACTTTTAAATGTACTTGCCTTTTTGCTGATTTTTGTTGTCTTTTCAGTTACCACAGCCAGACCAAAAAACTGCAGCATCACTTGTTTAACAACTTTCAGTCTTTATAGTGAGGAAAACTCCAGCGGTTGAGATGTGCTTTTCCCAGTATTTCAGGTATTTGAACATTTTTTGGGTGGTTCCCGCGTTCCAGGGTTGCCATGGATACCTCCCCTGCAGCTTGGCATCTGGCACCCCGCTAACCTTTTAGGCACCAGTTCCCAAGCTCATCTATTTGTGATGAGTTTAAATGAGAATTCAAATTTTGATCTTACGGTTTGAAGGGTTAAACGTTCTTCCCTCTACGCGGTCCGCCACACAATATTGCCCACGACTTGTTCTATGCAGAGTTCACAGCATTAATCAGTAGAACAACAGCAGATCTAACTTGAAGGTCGTACGTGGATGCGAATCATACCGAGTTGCCTCGTTTGGTCCCCAAATTTCCCTTATTTAGACTAACGCTCATTAGGGTTTTATGGGTTAAACCTACCAGAAGTTGGAAAGTTAGTAGTTCCTTCTGTCCCTGTCAAACTTTCTCATATGGACATGTTGAAATCTGATGCACCGTTCAACTGGACATGTGGCATCATTCCCACCATTTTATTCCTACAAAAAAGACAAAGATGTAAAACATGAACATTATTCTGGAGAAATAATGTTTACAAAAAATGAATTTATCTGAATCAGTAGCCAATGAGCACTCTGAAGGGAGACATTTGTAGTAGTTGTATATTTGTAGTTTGCATTTGCAGTAGCTGTATTTGTATTTCTCTCCTGTAAGAAGGTTGATTTGCTGCAGAAATTTTAAAATTCTTTTTTTCATCTATGGCCTCCCTTTGCTAAATGTAGTGAGTAGTTCCAGGAAATATCCATAATCCCCACAAAGTGCAACGGAAATTCCGGGGGGAGGGAGTCCAAAACGAGGCAATTTCTGAGGGAGTTAAGGGTTGCTTACAGAGTTTTTTTCCAGGGGAAAATATAAATATTAAAATATAAATTTCAAATGTCAGCTTCTCTGTTGAGCAAGCTATCAACTGTTTCACTGTTACCGGTCGTCAAAACAAGTACTTTTGTTTGTGTTAACCATCTTTTATCTACAGTGGGCTAAATGCTTTTCTTCATGGCTTACGTCATAGTTTTCCTTACAGTGTAATACAATTGTCATCAGCTTGTGAGTAAACTTCCGGCTATCTAGCTGCTGCTTTATTACACATTTGATCCATCATATTAAATTTGATCGTGTTCTAAGCTTTGTTGTAACATGTTCTAACTAAATTGAAGTAATCAAAGTTCACGTGGTGTTTAGTTTGAATGTAGCTGGTTGTTTTGCAGATGACATTACTCCTGTAGTCGGTAGGGTGAGGCATCACCTCCATTGTTAATTAATTAGCTAACGGTGTCCTAGAGGTTATCAGATGTCATACAGCAAGAAATTGCCAAAAATATTAGAGAGATTAAGATTCACGTTTACGCCAAACGGCAAACGTCAGATTAAAGTTGAGAATTTCTCAGAATAGAAAATAAGCAGATAAAAACCGTCCAGAACAATTCTTATGTATAACACTGGCGTGAAACTACTTATTTTTTAGTTAAAGTAATAAAAAGTTAACGACAATTAAGGGAAAAACTTGGTCACGTGGTACAAATTCACGTTTGCCGTTTGGCGTAAACGTGAATCTTAATCTCTCTATTATCAACAACATTCGTTCCCTTCAAGGTAAGGTATGGATATTTTCTGGAAGTACACAATATAAGATGTCTTCAGTATTTTACAGACAGCTTCAGTGTGGTGCCTTAAGTGATGGCTTTTTACAAGGTTTCCACAGATATCTCTTGCTTTTCCTTTTATCTCAGCACAGAGATACAAAATTTTCTCTTCAAATATCACTACCGCATGAAACATTAATTTTTCAACACCAGGAAGAGAAATTTCGTATCTCCAAGTGGTCATGTAATGTTTGATTTGATGCCAAACCACTAACATTTTTTTTGGTGTGAAAGGCATGTTTTATTATGTAACCATAGCAACCATGATATTTTCACATTATGAAGATAACAGTCACATTATTTAGTTGACAAGACATGCAAAAAATTCAAATTCTATGACTGGTGTTTCTCATAATTTTTCTCAAGCTTGTTCATCCTCATTTGGTGATTGTCACCTAAAAATACCCGTAATTGGCCTATTTCAATGGATCCTGTACAGTAAATAGTTTTACTGGAGTTTTTAGTAGTAGCAGTCATAGCAGTTGCAAGCCAAGTCGCAAGCAGTCATCGCATTTAAACAACACGCAAAGTCTTGTAGCCTGCGCGCAGACGAAATTAAACTCTGGTTAACTCCATCTGCGAAACAGCGCCGAAATCCTTGTTCTGGACTTCCAGCTGTGTACCCAGATTTGAGTACGCGCCACGATTGGCCAGTGAAAAAGGCCTTTGTTTTGTTTGTCGCGATCACCAATCAGGTTGAAGCGAAATTCGAAACGCACTTCTGGTAATTCGTTGAGTCCGTTGGGGGTCCAGAACAAGGATCTCTGCGCTGCTTCGCAGATGGTACTAATCAGAGTTTAGTTATTGTCTGCACGCAGGCTAAAAGTCTTGCAGATACTGATGATAATAGATGTAGTAGGTGGTCAGCCTAAGGACAACCTTGGAAAATTAATGTGTATCTGGCAAGCTCTTTCTACAGTCCCCTTTCGAGCCTCGTAGTAAAAAAAGCAAGAGACAATCAGGGTTGTCATTAAGAGCCGGGGGCCGGGGATTTCCCTGGCTACTAAGAGAGTGACCCCCGGCTACTTTTATTGGAAAATAGAAGAAAAATAGAACCAAAAGAAATCCCTAGCAGTTTGATTCCCTGCCTACTTGTTGTATTTACCCGGCAACTTGAAATCTTAGTGACAACCTTGACAATGAAGGTATGGGACTTAATTATTTGCTTGCTTGCTCTTTGAAATTAGTTGATTTTTGTTATTTCTTTATATTATATAGGTGCAATTTCGTATAATCCGTTCCTTATATGAAAATGACGCACACAATATTGTTTAATGACCAGCTTTTGTACTCACTAGAAATTCACGTTGGAATGTGATGCACTTTTCCAAAACAAAATTAATGATAGTTATCTGAATCAAGAATGTTCTGTACTAGGCAACAGCAGTACTTTTAAATGTACTTGCCTTTTTGCTGATTTTTGTTGTCTTTTCAGTTACCACAGCCAGACCAAAAAACTGCAGCATCACTTGTTTAACAACTTTCAGTCTTTATAGTGAGGAAAACTCCAGCGGTTGAGATGTGCTTTTCCCAGTATTTCAGGTATTTGAACATTTGTTTGGGAGAAACACGGATGAAACTTCGGCATCCTGCACGTAAAATCAACAGAAGACATGATTCGAACTCTCTTTCAATTAAGAATTTGTAGCAGTGTCCAGTTTGGTGCGTGCCTTCTCCATTGTTCTTCGCATTAGCATTTAGCAGTTTTCATTAGCATATAAGAAACGAGTTATATGAATTCTCTCTATTTAAAGGAAATCAGTGGCCCAAAAAGGGATCCAAAAGAGGATCCAGTTATGTCTACACCCATGTAGGATGTGTTACCTACCTCTTCATGATTAATCCACACTTTTAGTTCAGGTTTGCATGCCGCTGGCCTCTGAGGATTACATGCGTCATGTTCAATTTGCCATGCACAGACATTTCTCTGGAAAATTAAGTGTGTTTTTTACTATCAGCTTATCACTTCTATTTAGTGTTAAGTTACAATTACTGACTAAAATAAAATATTTAATACTAACTTCAAAAAGAAACTAAAACTTCACTTTTTAAGCCTAAATTGAACTAGCGCAGGATTCTCATAGCTTATTGTTAGTTTATTTGTCACTACTTAAGAACTGTTATAGGACTGTTATAGGACTGCATGCATGTAAACTTATTTAATTTCAGTTTTGTATCTTGTTTTAGTTTTGTAGTTTAGCCTACAGTCTTCATTTCTATATAAAATAATTTCTGTCATTCTGACCACAGGCCGTATAAGCCCCCGGCTTTGGCTTTACTGCGCAGGGGCAGATCCAGGATTTTTTTTAGGAGGGGGTGCGCTCGTCTCTTGCTCTCTTCAACACCAATAAAGCACATCGTTTTTTTTTTTTGGAAGAATACCAATTGTATTAGAAAACCGCAGGTCATCTCAGGGGAGGGTGCGCACCCCCTGCACCCTCCCCCTAGATCCGCCCTTGCTGCGTTTGTACTATATGAGCGATGGAATAATAAAGTTAAAGTTAAAGTTAAGTTAAGGTAACCCAGGTTTCTGCATCAGATTTATTCTGTTTATCTAGAGAATTACTGTAGATGACTGACTGAAGACTCGTGCCTTCGGCTCTCATATTAGCTCCTTTGGGGTTGTAAAAACCTCCCAATTTTCCCTCAGAAGGGGTTGGAATGTCTCTTACTTTAGCCTCACCTGCTCAAACGGCCCAGGTAGTTGTCACTCTGCAGCTACACTGGACACTGAACTCACGTGAAGTACCTGAAAAACAAGTAAACAATACAGACATTGAAAAACTGCCTCGTTTCTCAATTCCTCAAGAAACATCAAAGTTTTTAAACCCTTTTACGGTTCACTAAGCACCTTTTCAATAGTGCGTTTCCCTCTTAAAGGTAGACTTGAATCCGTACAAAATCCGAAACCTTTCAGCGAACATCGACTTCGATCGACTCCGCCATGTTTGCTTTTGGTTTCCAGTTCGGCTAGTAAGCCGCCAAAAAACGTCGGTTACTCGAGCAAGATTTTCCCTACAAAAAGTCATTTTGTCTTTTGCAAAAGGACTTTATGAAGTCCTCCATGGACAACCGGACTGAAAAGTGGACACGCAACGAATTAGGCTACTTGGGCTTGTTGCAGCTTGTTGCTTCTGCATTAAACGGTTTACTGTCGGTATTGACCGGGAGTGAAGACTCAGGGGTGAATGCATTGAAACAACACCGACAATATAAATATTAAAGGTTACCTGACATATTCTCTTCGTTCCGTGGAAACGTTTCGTCGGACATGACAAGTTAAAGTTGCAAATGGAGCCATGCCACGTGCGTCTTCGGCTCGAAACCAAAGCGACAAGGAATCGTACGTTGTGTAAACTTCATGAGGTGTCCTTGGGGGTTGTGGCCCACAGGATTTTAATTGCTGGACACGGGCACACCAATCACAAACAAGCATTATGCGTGCAACACTCAAAATCACACAAACAGTTTTTTTTTTGGAAAAATCCCAAATTTTCGCCTTTTTTAACTTGTTGTTTTTATAGTCTGGAAAGGCTTTTGTTTCTTTCTAGAATATTCTCAGACACATTTTTCTTGTCTTTTTTGCCTATGTTAAAAAGATGGAAAAATTGCCAATTTTTGACTAAAACCAGTGACAACCCCTTTGGAAAAATCCCAAATTTTTGACCTTTTAACTTTTTAACTTGTTGTTTTTATAGTCTGGAAAGGCTTTTTTTTCTTTCTAGAATACTCTCAAACACACTTTGCTGGGCTATTTTGTCTATATTTCTGTTATGAAGTAGTCTTGTGGTTATTTTTTGATATTATTATCATAAGGATTTTTGATGACAGTTCTGTTTGTTCTTTGTTCTTCTCGTGATTTAAGTTTGGTTATGTTTGGGTTTGAGAATCAAGGTTAACCAATATATGCGTTAACAGGTTTTTGAGTGTTATTACCTTTTTAATGGGTTTGTCGACAGAAGTGTCATCAAGCTTGGGGTTTAATTAAGTTTGATTGTCAGTTTTTAAGTGGGTACGTTTTGGGACCATTGCTGACCTTGCTTATTACCTACATCAGAGTTCCTGTTTTGGTTTAAGGTTTAGCCTCGTGGATTTAGCTGTCGAGCTTTCATTGGTTTTCTTGTAGGATTGTTTATTCCACTTTTGTTAACAACGGGAAATTCGTTAGAAGTCATTCGGAATAGCTTTCGTAACTCTCATGATCAGCAAGCCTAAACGTACCTGCGTTATGCTTATATAAGTTGTATAGTTGGATGGTTAGTAGTGGGTGATTAGCTGTTGTAAGAAGCTGAGCTGTAGACGTTTGTGTTGCCGCCAGTAAGTAAAGGAAGAAAGTATCAAAGCTTTGTCAGAGTCCTGGAGTACCCTCGCTAGAGGAGCTGTCCCCGTCGAAGAAACCCCTAACATTTCAGTAAAATATGGAAAAATTGCCAATTTTTAACCAAAGCCATGGACTAACCCCTTTGGAAAAATCGCAAATTTTCCACTTTTTTAATTTGTTGTTTTTATAGTCTGGAAAGGCTTTTTTTTGTTCCTAGAATATTCTCAAACACATTTTTACTGGCCTATTTCGCCTATGATAAAAAGATGGAAAAATTGCTAATTTTTAACCAAAACCTTTGGAAGACCTTGGTAATGAATCATTTTCTACGGCATGGTACCACTGGCCTTATTAATCCTAGCCCAGGCGGTTTTTTTTCTTTTAACGCGCGACCCGATGAGGAGGGGCAGGCAACCTCTTCCTTGGAATCAATTTTTTACAGTTCAAATCGATCGCACAGCAAAATACGCCTTGCAGGCTATATCAATCCTTTCCTTTAAAACGTTTTCAAAAATCACGTAAGCAGCAGGCCAACGAGGTGTAAGGTTGGCTTTAGGTGCATTTTTTGAACCCTCTTTTATCCGTTCATTTCAAACCAGTTTCTTGTAATGACTATTTTGGCCTCTTATATGGTACATTTCTAAAATTCACGTACAGTATAAAGGATTACAGAGGTGACCTACCAACCCTTTTGCCC
>CALNXI010000004.1:944421-996921 GCA_942486025.1 Porites evermanni | reverse complement strand
ATGAAAGAGTCTTTCTTTCGCTTGCACGATTTGGCGTACTCGAAAAAGACTCTGTGATCCTTGTTGAGCACATGTTACACGTTGCTAGGATACAGTCTCGAACTCATGCCTTGTAGCTGCGTGCTTAACACAACGGGCTCAGTTTTGATAATCTGTTTATAAGCAGACGGATGCTCGCACGCGAAAAAACAAGGGATCAATTTAGGTTTCTGGGAAACTGCGCACCTACCCCTCCCCTAAGCCAACATTTTTCCCTAAATGAGAAGTAAGTGTAAATGTTGGCTTAAGAGAGGGGTAGGTGTACAGTATCCCAAAAATCAAAACTGATCCAAAACAAGTTTGACAAGAGAGAACGAGACTAGTCCAGAAGTCTGGGATTGACACTATTCAGGCAGAGCCTCCTTTTCTCCTCCTCGATCAAGAGAAGACAAAAGGAGGCACTGCTCGCAGGAATCATGACGTGGCTAGGTAGGATCAATTTAGGTTTCCGGGAAACTGCTCACCTACCCCTCCCCTAAATTAACATTAACACTTACTACTCACTTAGGGAGAAATAATGGCTTAGGGGAGGGGTAGGTGGGCAGTTTCCCAGAAACCTAAATTGACCCGCTAGGTATTTGCCCCTTGACCCCTAACTCGTCCCCGTCTCTCCCAGTATCCTATTAATACAAACGAGAGAAGCGCGGGGGATTACGGGATGAATTTGATGATCGTCCACTTCGCACCAGGGGACATGTTTCTCGAAGAAATTAACCGTTTTGTGAGCAAGGAAATGTATTACAGTCGACTCCCGATAACTCGAACCTTCAAGGGAAATCAAAAAAAGGGTCGAATTATAGGGAGTTCGAAGAAAATAGCCGAGAGTAACGTAAAAAACAGTTTTTATTGCACAGTGAATATTTTTATCACATTTAATTGTAGAAATGTCAAGTGAAAATTAAAAGATACTTCCACATCATAAATCAGTACGAAACGTAACAAAAGATAGCCTAAATAGAGCAGGCGTTTTTCTGTTTTGAGAAGAAAAGCTGCTTCACGTTAGCCTGTGACAATCCACATCAGCTTCCATTAGTAAACTATACTCCTAGAACACGTCAATAGGAAATCCAAAATTCAATGTTTCAGACGCCCGTCTACGGCTTTTTTCCGGACTTTTTAAGGGCTCAAACCATGGTTCGAGTTATCGAGGGTAAAATTACATAGAAAATGACCTGAGGGGAAACGAAAATTGGTTCGAGTTAGCGGGAGTTCGAGTTATCGGGAGTCGACTGTACTTACCATTCAACAGGTTTCGATTTCAAAATTGGATTCGGACCCGAAAAGTTGCCAAGTTACCGATAAACGAGCACCAGATGCCCTAATAGTCTCCCGCGACCATTTCTTGACCTATCTAGTCAACAAATCTCACTTGTGATAAGTGTTCCCCTACATAAGAAACACATATCCCCAGTAATATCAGTTCGACTACCCGGAAAACACATATTCCTAGTAAAATGTGTTTTCCCTTTTTAAAAAACACACATCCCTGGTAAAATGTGTTTCCCCTTTTTAAAAACCACATATCCCTGGAGATACGTGTTCCCCTACCCGGGAAACACATATCCAAAGTGATATCAGTTCCCCTACCTGGGAAACACATATCCCTAGTGATATGTGTTCCCCTACCCGGGAAACACATATCCCTAGTGATATGTCTTCCCCTACCTGGGAAACACATATCCCTAGTGATATGACTTCCCCTACCTGGGAAACACATATCCCTAGTGATATGTGTTCCCCTACCTGGGAAACACATGTCCCTAGTGATATGTGTTCCCCTACCTGGGAAACACATATCCCTAGAGACATGCGTTCCGCTACCTGGGAAACACATATCCCTAGTGATATGTGTTCCCCTGCCTGGGAAACACATATCCCTAGTGACATGTGTTCCCCTAGCCAGAAAACTCATATCCCTAGTGATATGTGTTCCCCTACCTGGGAAACACGTATCCCTAGTGATATGTGTTCCCCTACCTGGGAAACACATATCCCTTGTGAATTGTGCTCCCCTACCCGGGATACACATATCCCTAGTGATATGTGTTCCCCTACCCAGGAAACACATATCCCTAGTGATATGTGTTCCCCCACCTGGGAAACACATATCCCTAGTGATATGTGTTCCCCTACCTGGGAAACACATATCCCTAGTGAGATGTGTTCCCCTACCCAGGAAACACATATCCCTAGTGATATGTGTTCCCCTACCCCGGAAACACATATCCCTAGTGATATGTGTTCCCCCACCTGGGAAACACATATCCCTAGTGATATGTGTTCCCCTACATGGCAAA
Source organism: Porites evermanni (assembly GCA_942486025.1). Taxonomy (NCBI): domain Eukaryota; kingdom Metazoa; phylum Cnidaria; class Anthozoa; order Scleractinia; family Poritidae; genus Porites; species Porites evermanni. The sequence continues at coordinate 994,585 of CALNXI010000004.1, read as the reverse complement.
CACATATCCCTAGTGATATGTGTTCCCCTACCTGGGAAACACATATCCCTAGTGATATGTGTTCCCCTACCTGGGAAACACATATCCCTAGAGATATGTGTTCCCCTACCCGGGAAACACATGTCCCTAGTGATATGTGTTCCCCTACCTGGGAAACACATATCCCTAGCGATATGTCTTCCCCTACCCGGGAAACACATATCCCTAGTGATATGTCTTCCCCTACCTGGGAAACACATATCCCTAGTGATATGTGTTCCCCTACCTGGGAAACACATATCCCTAGTGATATAACTTCCCCTACATGGGAAACACATATCCCTAGAGACATGTGTTCCCCTACTCGGGAAACACATATCCCTAGTGATATGTGTTCCCCTGCCTGGGAAACACATATCCCTAGTGACATGTGTTCCCCTAGCCAGAAAACTCATATCCCTAGTGATATGTATTTCCCTACCCAGGAAACACATATCCCTAGTGATATGTGTTCCCCTACCTGGGAAACACATATCCCTAGTGATATGTGTTCCCCTACCTGGGAAACACATATCCCTTGTGAATTGTGTTCCCCTACCCTGGAAACACATATCCCTAGTGATATGTGTTCCCCTACCTGGGAAACACATATCCCTAGCGATATGTGTTTCCCTATCTGGGAAACACATATCCCTAGTGATATGTGTTCCCCTGCCCGGGAAACACATATCCCTAGTGATATGTGTTCCCCTACCTGGGAAACGCATATCCCTAGTGATATGTGTTCCCCTAGCCAGAAAACTCATGTCCGTAGTGATATGTGTTCCCACACCCAGGAAACACATATCCCTAGTGATATGTGTTCCCCTACCCCGGAAACACATATCCCTAATGATATGTGTTCCCCCACCTGGGAAACACATATGCCTAGTGATATGTGTTCCCCTACCTGGGAAACACATATCCCTAGTGAGATGTGTTCCCCTACCTTGGAAACAGATATCCCTAGTGACATGTGTTCCCCTACCCGGGAAACTCATATCCCTAGTGATATTTGTTCCCCTACCCAGGAAACACATATCCATAGTGATATGTGTTCCCCTACCTGGGAAACAGATATCCCTAGTAATATGTGTTCCCCTACCTGGGAAACACATATGCCTAGTGATATGTGTTTCTCCGGTAGGGGAACACATATCACTAGAGGAATGTGTTTAGCATACAATTTGGAATAACTTAAGACTAGATATTCATGCATTCAACCAGGTGTAGAAGTATTCCTGCAGTTGAACACCGAAGAGGGTTTTCTAATAATGATAACAGTAAAAGAGTGAAATCATACTTGAAATGAAGGGAGGGAATCAAATGTTGGAGTCATCAATGTTGAGGGTTCTTTTATTGAGTGGTCAAGAATGCTGGGACTTGTGTTTCTACGGCCATCGTGCGTGTCACTTCCATTTATCAAGAAGCCACTGTCATTGTCAATTACACCGTCAATGTTTTCTACAAAATGAACAATGGAAAATTACAACAATCAATTTTAACAATGCCATATTCTCTTACCTATTAAAGACAGAAACCTTACTGTTTTCCATATTGCACTTGTATCATGAAGGTCCAATAGAGCGGCGAAGTGTGATGTCATGTTACCACGGTAGCAAATTTCTGGAGTTAGCAATCTTTCTCATGTCAATTTTTTCATTTTTTTTCTGCTTTGTTTGCATGACCATGCTTTGTTGAACTCCAGAAATTTGGCTACCATGGCAATGTGATGTAACTACGTCTCCTCTCTATTTCATCGGGGCGAAACTTTCTCTAAATGGTCCAAAAGGAGTCTTTTGTTTTGGTGTTAAGCTTTTCAATTATCAACCCTTGCGTCGTTGATGAGAGGACGATGGAGGAGAGGGAGGGGTGCAATGATTGAAAGGCAGGCACAGTCTTGGACATCCTCGAGAAGGTGAGTTTGTGTCACTAATAGCAGGGTGCTACCACAAAAAAATTCCTTGAAAACATTTGCAATTCCATAATACAAGTGAAAGCACAAGAAATTTTAGACAAACCAAATGAACTTGAGTACGACAGCAAGACTGGACAACCAGCCATAAGAGCTAGACAAGTAAGAAATTAATACACTGCAAAACAACATTAAATCTAACAGAAAACCCAAGACGAAAAAACTAGATTTTAGTTGCCTCTATAACTACAATTGATCTTCTCCCATGTAATTCTTCATTCTGGATTTCTCAGTTATGATTTTGGTATATTCATTACATCAATTAGGCACTTTATATTACTAATGGGTAGATGTTTAACTGAACTAAACTCCTGTCGCTGGAACTCACTATTACGGACAATTGACCACAGATTTCCCCCATGCCTCCCTTTTTTCTGGCATCGAGACCATCTCTATTTAAAATTCTGCACAAAAGTTTTTCTCTAAGGTAAACACACGTTTTTTTTCCTCGCAAAATTGAGCTAAACATACCTAATGACTCTGTTGAAGAATTGAGAACAAGAGGATCCTGTTGAGAATACAGCTCCATGGGTTTTGTCAGGTAAATAGAGGGCTGGGATATGAAATGTAAAGATAACAAACAATTAAAAATTCAAGTGGTAATAATGGCGATGAAGTTAGATTGTTAATGGGAATGATATTGAGAAGATATGATGATCATTGGTATTAGTTTGAAGAGGATACAGATGATGAATATTTTGAAAGGAACAGGACGATGATGTTGACGATGAAGATGTTAAGAGGAAGAGGAAGATACTGATGATGATTACAAAAGGTGCTGATGCGGAAGGGGACAATGCTGAGACAATGGAAGATGACGAGGATGATGATGGTGATAATGAGGATGGGGACCCTGAAAAGAATGGCCGTAATAATTATGCACAAGAGAAAGAAAATGATTATAACGATGCAACAGAGGAAGATGATGATAACAAGGAATTGCAAGATAATGATGATGATGATGATGATGAAGATGCATAAGATGAAGAGGGTGATGACGAAGTTATTGAAGATGAGGATGTTAAAGAGGAAGACAATGATAATGAGAAAGTGGAAGATGATATTATTGTGATCGAGAGAGTGATCATGAGGACCCTGAGGTTTTTGGAGAGGATGGGAATGATAATAAGGAAGTGGAAGATGAAGAGGAAGAGGATCCTAAATAGGATGGTGGTGATAATAAAGATGCTACAGAGGAAGAGGATGATGATTTTTTTGGAGAGGATGGGGATGATACTAAGGAAGTGGAAGATGACGAGGATGATAATGGTGATGATGAGGAAAAGGATCCTAAAGAGGATGGTGGTGATGATGAAGATGTTACAGAAGAAGAAGAAGACGACAATGATGTTTTCAAGAGGAAGGCGATGAAGATGAGAAAGGGGATGATGATAAGGATGATGATGATGTTAGTCTGGAAAAGGAGCCAAAAATAATGCTAATTAGGAAGAGGATGATGATGAAGATTTTCAAGAGGACAAGGATGGTAATTCGGAAGTGGAAGATGATAAGGATGGTGATGGTAATGTTGAAGGGAATCATAAATAGAATGATGGTGATGAAGATAAGGATGGTGAAGAAGGTGCTAATATGAAGATGCTGTAGGGGAAAATGGTGAGAATAAGTGGAAAGGAAAAGAAGGGTGACAAAAATGAAGATACTGAAGAGAAGATAAGCCATTCGTCTTCTTAGTTAGCCTCGCTATCGCTCAGTCAATACATCAAGGCCTTGGCCTGAGATTTCCTGGTAATGACCTAACTCTCAGTTAATAAGTGGTATACAATAAAAAAAAGTGTGAAGAAAAGAGATGACGAGGAAAATGATGATAAAAGAATGAAGATGATGAAGAAGAACAGGCCGGATGATGTTGGCAGTGTTGAAAAAGGAAAAAAAGACAAAAATGACAAAGATGCGTCGTTCAATCCCCACATCATTAACATTATGTTGGTCGAGTCTGTTGTTGATTCTCTCCATTTCTCTGAGATGTTTTTCTCCAGGTACTCAGGTTTTCCCCTCACCTCAAAAACCAACATTTCCAAATTCCAATTCGACCAAGAACAGTAGACGAAGAACCACTTTGAGGATGAGCTACCTATAAAGCATCACTTTTATATTTTATTTAGAAGGCTATTCAGGTTATTGCTACAGTGTAGAGGGACTGGTCATTGTTAAATTCCTTACCGATAGACTATTTATATGGTTCTGTGATGAACCAGAATGGCTGTCAGACTTTACAGAGTGCGATGTACTGTCTAAAAGAGGAAAGAAAACAGAAAGACAGAAACAATGAATAGCACCAGAATGAATGTTGTCTGGTAGAATTTAAAATCCAAAGTGATGGAAAATAAGGATGAGCACTTCCAGACATGGATATATGTCAAAAAATGAAGAGTCCCTTTCACCTTAGACTTGTAAATTAAAAATATTGAAAGACTTAATGGGTGAGCTTTACTTATAACAAGTGAAAGGAAAAAATATTAAAATTATCTGATACTTATAACTAGAGCTATACAATAATGTCCAGCCTTACTCAGGGGATCAGTTACATGTATGTTGCCACTCAAAATAATGGTTCAAAACGGTCTCCAAGACTGGATTTATTATAACCCAGGACTCCGACATATAATTACTTTATCAGGTATACAGTAAACACCCGCATATAAGGATACATGATTTCGGGGTTCAGGCTTATCAAGTTCTTAGTCTATTTATCAGGCGCTTAGTGAGAAATCAGCCTGAAGATGTTCTTTATATTATGTTTTTAAACTTTGTTTCAGAAATATTACACATAATATTTAGCCAGAGGTTTAGTAAGGACATTTTATTATAAATAAATAAGTATGCAAGTAAACAAATCAGTAAATCAATAAATAACATAAAAATTTGTCAGGTAGTAAACTAGTTAACATTAACAAGTAGAAATGTAACATTAGTTTCAACATTTTTAAATATTTATAACAGTCATGCTAACTCAACTGGGGCCACCACTGCCTTGTCAGCCAATCAAACTTGCTTTCGTTAGTAAAGACTCACACTGTAGGATTGCATTTCAAATTACAGCTGTAGGAGTAAAAATGGGCTTCATACTCTTTCGAGTTCTTCAAATTCCATGACCTTCCATGACCTTGTTAGCTTTTCCAAGTTAGCTGTCATTTTCAAAAATCTTAAAAACTTCCCTTGTTTTAGGGTATTTTTGGATCTTAAACAGTTCAATGGGTACGAACTCTGATGTCCACCAAAATGCGTGCCATTTGCTCTGTTTAATTACTCCTCTTTATCTTACATTGTCCTTGCCTTGTCATCTTCACTAACTGATCTGTCAAACACAGATTTAATTTTCCATGACTTTCAAGGGACGACGACTAAATTCCATGACTTTCCAGGCGTGGAAAATGAAATGCTTAGATTCCATGAGCTTCCAGGCTTTACATTGACCTGTACAAACCCGGACAAATGTGATAAGCCAATCCAAAACTCTAGCAAGGGTGGCCCCGGTTGAGTTGGCATCATTGTAGTTCCCTAGACCAGTTACTAATGCCCTACAGTACCCCTGCACTTGCTCAAATGGTCCTCAACTGTGATGCAAGCTATAAACTTAAGTCAACACAAGAAACTACATTCTGTACATAGTTGCTACGTATTTCAAGTCTCCAGGTCTGATAATTCTCCAAACCTTGAGGGGAAATCTCCTGAACCATCTACTGTAATCAAACAGCCTGTTTTGTAATCAAACAACCTCATTAAAAACTTGATCTCCATTTTGTTTCAGCTCAGTCTATGCCTCCCCAGTCCTCTGAGTAATTAAGACTCGTCTGTCCTTTGCTGAAAGTTTGTCATGCCATTTTATCAAGATTGTCCTCTTTCTCCAACCAACTGTCCGTAGCAGCAGCTATCTTCAATTTCATCATTTGCCCACATCCTACATCTATGTGTTGAATTTTGTCTGTGTGGTTTTCAGGTAGCATATATAAGGTAGCATTAATTTCGTTCCTACATTCTTCATGGAACTCTTTAGTCTGCTGGAAAGTTACATTGCTTTCTTATTCCTACACCCTCTCCCCTATTATATATGGACATGTTTTATTTATCAGGCTGAACTGGTTCTTATATATAATTATGATGCTTTACGGGCCAAATTTCAGCCTGATGTTCTTAATCCATTTGTTCTTATATGCTGGTATTTAGGGTATTCCAGAAATAGTGCAAACCCTATACATGCCTCGTACACTAACCTGGACTAGCAGGACTGTCACTCAAAAGGACTTTATTCCCCTGTCTACCTTCAGCTGAGGGGGGAATGGATTGTACATGATCTTCCATCTCAGATCTCTTTCTTTTCATTGATTGATGACTGTCAGTTTCAGCCTCATTAACAGACAGCTGTCTGTCAGATATTTGAGAGAAATGCCAGGTATTTTGGCTAAACAGTTCATCGAAATTCATTGTCAGTGGTTTACTCAAAGTCTGATCAATGTTACTTTGTACAGTGTTAACTTCCAAACCCTTGCCTTTGTGTTTATACTTTTCTTTCAGGGAACTATTTGCCATGCTGTTAATTGGAGACAAGTTCTTTTTTGATGCTATGCAAGGCTCACTAGCAGTACTATTTTTCAACTGTGATGAATCAGGATTCACGTTTGTGTTTCCAAGTTGATTACGCTGAGAAGTGGATTCCTTCCGTGTCAAAGGCCCTTGTTTAATTCTAGTGTAAATGTAATCCTCCTGACTTTCTCTAGTTTCATTTCCAGCACAAGGGGGTGCACTGTCTACATCATAGGAAATGCTACTTTCAAGTAATTTTTCTAGCTGTGATTTAGATAAAGAACAACCCAAATGTTTAGCAGCATGTCCAGGTAAAATACTCGGAAGTGCTTGTTCATACTCCTGACTGTTATCACTTGATGGAACAACAAAAATCTCTGGGGACCTCTTTTCTGAACAAGGTAGTGACCTTTCTTTGAGAATGGAGAACGATTCCTCACTACTTCCTTTTAGTTTGGACTGTTCACTTAAGGATGAATACTGATCTTCAGCTACTACACCCCTTAAAGGTGGAGTCACTTTTCCACTCATTTGGGAAGAAGAGACAACATCACTGCTTATCAAGGCACCAGCAATTTCCTCTTGCTCTGTAGCAAGGTCATTTCCTTTTCCTTTAACGTGATATTCTGGAAAATGATATTGACCTAGTCCTTGTAACATCCCAGCCTGGTTGCACCTTTTTGGCACATAACTTACAGGCAAGTATCCTTTGGATGATAGAATATTTTTACCTGCCATCTTAAGACAATTCCCATTTCTAACCTTCTCCTTGACTTGATTAGAAATGTCATCACCAAGAAATTCCCATGTTTCTAATCTTTTAACATCTGTTTCTTTAGTTGTTGGTTTTAGCACCCTCTGAGAAGAACTAGCCACCGATTGTTCTCCTCTTGTGGGAAAAGTACAAGAAATAACAGATTTTCGACAACTCTTCAGATAAGTGGCAGTATCATCAAATCTGAACACAGTCTCTTCTCTCTGGTTTTGTTTCTCTGGTGTAGATATACTTGAAAGGGCACCCTTAATTTCCTTGAACAGTGAAGAACTTTCTTGTCTCCTTGTTGAACTTTTTTGTAAGCTGCATGCAACTCTCGTCCAATCAGACGTCTCCTGTGATTTACCGCCAATTGTTTCTTCAACATTTTTTTCAATGCGGAAACCCTTATCTTTGGATGTAGTTTGGGATTGCGAAAAGTTCCTATTCTCAGTTGAAGACAAGGACCTTGGAATGATCATTTTTTCCTGAACTTGTAGTGACTGTCCACAATCTATAGCCATGGATGAAGCAGAAATTTGAGCTTGTCCTCTGCCACTTGATGGTGTGTCACCAAATGATGTCATTTCACTTTGCATATTGCAAGAAAGTGGTGGATGATAACTTGGTTGCCATTCTAAAAGAGGTTAAAAACAGAGTGTGGTAAAGTTGCAATATATATTATTAACAAAAGTCAGTCTGTTACCTGTATGATGTAAGAAAAAAAATTGTAATTTGTTTACCCACAGAGCACTTTTGAGTGTTTAAGAACTTGTTGAAACGTGTCTGTGCATTGCAGATCGAGTTGGAATTGGGAAGTGTTGTTTTTTGAGGAGAGGAGAAAACCGGAGTACCCGGAGAAAAACCCCTTGAAGTAAGGGAAAGAACTAACAACAAACACAACCCACATATGGCATTCACGCCAGGATTGGAACCAAGGCCACATTGATGGGAGGCGAGTGCTCTCACCACTGCGCCACCCTTGCTATCCCCATGAGATTCAATGCTTAACAATTTTTCTTTGAAATTGAGGTGAATATTGGCTGAATATTTACCAAGATTGAAAAGAATAATTGTTTTAGTATATACACACAAAGTGATCTCAACAAAATCAGAGAGGAAACCATTAAAAAGTACGATTTGATTGACGGACCAAATCACCTGGAAGTTTAAAAATAGATCTTTGCAGAATTTTCAAACATGGCATTTCACAAGTTTATCACTCCGCAAACAACAGCATAATGGCTTAAATGGAACCGTTAAAAGTTTGACTTGTTTCCTTACCCGAGAAGAAAAGAAGAGCTTTGTTGTTTTCTGTTGACTCACCAAGTTTATAGCCAAAAGGGTTTGTAGTGTCATTCTTTGCATGAAGTGCTGACAAAAATGGCGGCTCAGTTGCTCGAGGTAAGACATTGTCTTCCTTTAGCATTCTTTTTGCTATTTACTTAAAACGTAGAATTTCTGCAAACATTTGCTTTCAAATTGGTTTGTCATAAATAAATTTCGATTTTTCGGCCAAATTTTCTTGTTAGGAAACGCTGAGTTCTCGAAACGGCTTCTTCTACTTGAATGAATGGGAGTTGTAAACAATCCATTGAGCACATAATTCAGCTACAGTAAATGGAAAAACACCATTTTGAATCCTTTCAAGTCTTCCCTTGCTTTAAAAAAGGCAACCCTAGGATTTTGTCTACTTTTAAAAGATCGTCCTCTAAAAAAAATGGGAAAAACACCGAGCTCACACATTATCCACTCGCTAGGAGGTGAACATCGTTGAATAGTTCGAGATAGCGAACCAATCAGATTGCTTTTTGATTTAAAAATCACCAAGATCACTGAGTGTGTATATACTAATACAAAAAAAACTAAAATCAAAGATGATAAAGCAACTAGATTACTATAGGACTTCATTGATCAATATTGGAACTAAACTAAAGGTACATTTGAGGCCTTACAGGACTAGAGGTTGATAATTTTTTGATTTAATGGGAAATAGAATTAAATATTTAGGGCACGACCTCTAGTGAACAATATCCTGCTAAACCCAAAGACCGCCCCACATACGATTAGTGGTGGAGACTGCTAGCCAGCATTGTCTCGTGTTTAACCTTGCCTAAATTACATGATTTAGCCACATCAAAATTACTGCCAGAATTGCACCCAGACTTAAAGATCTAAAATTCAAGGTGTTTGATGCATACATTGTTATTACTACAAATAATAATATTATTTTTATTGTATTATTATTTCTTGTCTAGTCTGGTTAACACATAACGTAAAAAATGTTAGAGGCAAGCAGGTTTGCATTTAGTCCCGCCATAGCATGTCCTGCCTGAACTACCAGTAACTTTTTTTTTGCTTCAAATGCTCAGTTAAAGAAGGATAACCCAGTCTATTGGATGCCAAATTTTTGTTCATAAGGAAATAATTTACCTGGAATTGTAGCCAGTTTCTTTTCCATGTCTTCAGGTATAAAAACAGGTTCATGGTTTTCTAACAAGATTCTCTCAAGTTCTTTGATGCTAGAAAGCTTGTTGCCACCTTCTGCCTCTCTGGTATCAAAGCTTTTATCATAGAGCAGAGTCTTGAACTGTGATAATGTACATAGTTCATGCAATCTAGGTTGTAGTGGGGGATATTTTGAGCTGTCAATGACATCACTTCCAAACTGAGTGTTTCCTTCACCACCAGCAAACTTGAACAGATCTATCTTTATCACAAACTCAGCAGTGCTCTGAAAAAGGTCGAAGTACATTGTAGCGATTAGTGCAATGGATGTATTATTAACATGAAGGCCCACCGGTATAGGTTGTTATAGGCTTGCAGCTGTGTTGCTTACTTTGTTGTGTGTTGTTTACATATGAGGGTAATTTAAACTTAAGGCTCCTTCAGACCAAAACTTAAACATGTTTTTAAAGGCTGTTTAGTTAAACACAGTTTAAAATAATAATTGTGTCCTAAGCTGCTTACGGACTTAAGTTGTTCGCAAATTACAAAAAATGTTGAATTTCATTTGAATCCTGTGTGAAAACCTGTGTTCCAGATTCCATCTGTTTGTCATTTTTTAAAACCTGGTTAATTAAACGTGTTTAGAACTTTGCGAATGAGGCATTATTCTAAGTACAAGATGTGTCAGTTGTTACAAAGTAAATTCTGCAAGTTTTATTTGAAATAGGAAGAGTCTACTGAAAATTTAAGGAGAAGGAAGCAAAAATAAGAGCTTATTGAAAATGTGGAGCGCTTATCATGAGGTGCAGTCCCATTCGTGGCTAGGTAACTATATAGTATTGCGATAAGAACATTGAAAACTATTGATAATAAAAGCAATTATAACAATAAATTCACTTTTACCAAATCTTTTTCAGTTGTACATGTGGCTTCAAGGGAATACTTCTTAATAAAGATCAGGCCACCTTGAATGTCTGCCATTGAAAGGGTTGGGTTATCTCTGAAAGAGGAAAAACATACATGTACAGATGTACATGTACATTATACTGTCAAAACGTAAACCTGTCCTCACTCTTTACTTTCACTTGTCTTTTCAATGTGGTTAGTTTAGCATACGACATTAGTACACTACCTGTAGTTGGAAATAATATTATAACATAATGTTAATTACCACTGTGTAATCAGTAAGAGAGAATTTTTTATGGTAAAGAGAAAAATATCCTCATCAAAAATATTATTAGATCAGTCCTTGAATTTGGTACCACGTAATGCATTTGTTTCCATTAAAATTGCAAGGACGGTTATCCAAGGTTTGCAGTAGACTATTTATTATTTAAATTATAATTATTGGATAGTCATTTTCATGATGACTGACAACACCTAAAAGCTAACTAATTGCACCAGACATTCTCAACCACAGCTCTTACTAAGGTTTATAAGAAATGACTAAAGTAGTGCTTTAGATGATTTTGATCATTTATCAATATGATCAAACCTTGTTAATAAGCACACTGAGGGAACCATATTAATAGGGTGTCTGTATTAAGCAGCTTGAACTTAGAGAATATGTAAAGGCTTTCTTTCCCCAGGGACAAAGCAAATTGCCAGTAATAATGAGGTGTCCCTATCAAGCAGGTGTCCGTAAAGCAGGGCTTGACAGCTGTACATGTGAATTTAGTCAACATGTTTTATGATACAGCACATATAAATTATTAGTAAAATCCAGCTAGTGGTCTATTATTAATGCTGCATTCTGATTGGTTGAGCTACTACTAGGCTATATGTTATAGCCCACTAGTAGCGAAAAGCGCGGGCTTTTTGGCGGCAAAAAAGGATTAAAGTCTAGCTTTAACTAGCTAAAGTTTTTTTATTCTCGATATTTTTGACCAGCTAGTTGGATTTTACTAAAACAATTATTCCTAATTATTCCAAAGTTACCGTTTGAACTGGTCAACAGCAGCTTGGGAGAAAACAGCTTTTACAAAAAATTCCTTATCACTGATAAAGGCAATGGTGTAGTGAGATGTTTCGTCAAACTGAAAAGCAAAAGAAAACCAAACATGTACAATCACAATGTGCATGTCAAAATATAAACAGGTTAAAATTTTTCGGTTGAGTTTCAATTTCCTTTGTCTCCCTTCCTAAATATTCATAGATAGTATATGAAAAAGGAAACAACAGTTAAGAAACAACTTTGGTTTTAAATGTTAAACCTGATTGGGCTATTGCATCTTACAGTTGTAATTGAATACCGTAAAATTCAGAAAATAAGCCCCTCCAAATATAACTTGTAACGCAAAAAACCCTCCGTTAAATCGCCCCTCCAAATATAAGCCCCGTGGGGTATTGTACTTGGAAATTTCCGTCAAATACGAAGTAAAACAAAGAAAACGGTAAATTTCCTTCCAAGAAGAAGGCTAGCCCAATCGATTTTTAAATGCAAATTTCCCTCCGTACATAAGCCCCTCCGAACATAAGCCCCTCAAAAATGGCCTTTGAAAAACATAAGCCCCAGGGCTTATTTTCGGAAGTTACAGTATCTGCCCCCTGGTCGACTGGACTATTAGCCTGAGTATTGCCCCTTACAAAGGACTGATACTCCTAACCCCTCTCCCACCCCCATCAAAACTCTCCTATCCTTTAACCCCTTAGGAAGGCCTGATACACATGGTTACTGGACCATTTGAATTATTCAGGGTAAATAATACAAAATTGAAGATTTCTTTCGGGGTAATGCAACAATCAAAATATGGAATTCTTTGGGGGTAAAGCTTTAATTTCCAAGGCATTTTTTAGGGGTAGACCCATGTTCTTCAATTCTTCGTATTTCAAGGAATTCTTCATGGGTGCATGCAATTTTATTTAATCTTCAGGGGTAACAAGAAAAGGCAAAATCCTCAACAGGGGGGGTAGGGATGTGGATAGGGATATCGATATCAAATTAAATAGCCCAATTTAATTTTGACCATCTAAGAGGAAAAAGAATAAAACCTTGGGGAGATATGGCCCTGGATTTTCGTGTGGCAACTACAGAAGCAAACATCAAAAGTAAATGATCAAAAACACTGAACTTACAAACTTAACTGAATAATAGGCATCAGGTTAAATGTACATTTAGTTAAATGAAATTTAACACAGTTAAGAGGAGTCTAGGCGTCTGTCAGCGGTCAGTGCGGTGGTTGCGCTCAGCCTTGCTTACATCATCTCCATGTGCTTGTTACAGCATTTCCTGGTGACCGCTCTCTTCGTTTAGCCTTTGGATCATTCTATTACCCCCATCCCTCCCCACCTCCCCCTTTACTTTTTCCACTGATAAATCACTGTGACTGGTGCCTGTTTCCGTTGGCGTGGGGGCTCATTGCTCGAAGGCGCAGGTTTACCAGCCATGAGCTGGCTTTGCCGAAAGTGGAGGCCCCTGGATATCCAGGGCACCCGACGCATCATATACTTGCAAGCGACGCATTATATACTTGCGATCCTTGTCATGATCATTAATTCTTGAATTTGGCGCTATTTGTTGTTTCCTGATCGATGGACATTTGTGAAACATTTGAACCAACTGTTCATAAAAATGTTTTGCCTACCTTAAGTATCTGAGCTCTAGCAATTTTCGGAAGGTTCTTTCCGGTCTCGCTCATCAAAGCCTGTTCAATCCACGGTTTTGCAATCCAGGACGCCATTTTTGAAATTTGTGTCCCGCAGGTCCCAGTCTTTTTCGGCAAAAAGACATGTCACGTGGGTCATCACGTGGTACACTGGAGGCAGATAAGAAGAAAACGAGTGTCAAGATGAAATCACATTTTATAGAAGGACAATCTGTTGAAAGATCTGTCAGAAAACAGGATGCACGATACACGACGGTGCTCGATTTAAATGAGACAAATGTCAAAGTGCGAGTTGGGAATCTCAGCCAAGGAATTTCCATAAAATTGCACTTAGCTCCTAAAGAACATAAAACAACACGAACAACTCTCCCCGTCAAAGGCACTTTCAACAAGGGGTGGGGGTACTCAAGAAAGTTTAATACGGGTGGGCTTCACGCCGAGGTCTAATCCCTTACCTTATATAATATATAGATTTAGCCAGGGCTAAAAGGGAAGCTCTGGTTAATAATAAGTGTAAACAAAAAAAATTAAATCGTGTAATGCTAAACGGGGACGACAATGAAAATGGCTTCTAGACTAATAGATCTAATTAGCAAAAAAAACAAATTGCGCGTGCAGCACACTTTTTCTTCTAATTAGCGAAAGACAAATTTGCACGTGCAGCACGCTTTTTTGTCTTTCCCTTGCCGTTGTTTTGCACGACTACAACGCTGTTTTGTACGACTAAGGGCCTGTTTACATCAAGTGGGAGACCCCGGTCTAGTGGGGTTGGTTTCTTTTGTTTTCACGCTCTGGGGGACACAAAACAAAAGAAACCTACCCCACTAGACCGGGGTCCCCCCCTCCATGTAATCAGGCCCTAAAAGGTGAAACTTCCTAGTTACACATTTGTTTTATGGAGGAATTGTCGTATGTGCTTACCCAATATTTTATTTCCTGTATTCATGTTCGGTTTTATTTTTCATTGCCGCTCATTTTCACCTTGCTGGCCGCTAGCATTTCTCATTTTTTCACCGCCGCTTTGAATTTCCATGTTTTTCTTCCTACGAAATTCGTCTCCTTTGTTTTCAATAACTCGCTCTAGCTCTTCCACTTTAGTCTAAACATAAAAAATAACGCCGAAAAAGACACGACTTTGTTGTTGTCTTTTCTTCTAAAAGTCCGGGCGGCCATGTGATTTCCTTCCAAATAAAACCTTCAGTTGTGTTTGGGTTACCATACCTGTTGATTGAGTTATTTTACATTAGTATGCCTGTGGTGCGGACAGACGGTCGCTCGATCGCTCGTTCGGTGTACGGTCACGTGATTACCAAATTTTCTCGGATGGGTAGATTACCACATTTCCATAGCTATGGGGCTCCGCCCACACGTGGAGCTCCGCTTTAAGTGTTGACAGAAAAGGTACCCCTTTGGTATACCTTGTATTGACAAATGGTACCCCTTTCTTATATAACCAGTTTAGAATTTTGGATCCTTGTAACTGCTGCAAATGCACTGTCTTCTAAATATGAATAAATCATAACGACTTTTTCACGGCCATAAAATGTATCTTGTTCTCCCTTTTGCGCCTTTTTACTGATTTCTACAGACCGAAATGACAGATCCCTACCCTTTCATGTACTTCATTTAGTGAAATCCACCTTTCATATACCTGAAGCCTGAAAAAGGTATAGCACCCCTTTCGGGCGGAGCCTTTCCGTATAGGCTATTACATGTATAGGGAGTACCCCCCTGGTCTTCCAATAATACTGTAAATCCACAAAAGCGACACCCGTACACTTTCTCTAACAATGCACTTCCTGCGCACTGATTAAAATGCGGTGCTATAGAGAAGTGTGACGTCAAGTTACCATGGTAGCAAAATTTCTGGATCTCAATGATCCTTCTCGTCAGACGACCATTTGCATTGTCGAATGATGGAAGAAAAGTATGGGGTACCGTTTTAATCCTGACTGAAAGTCTTACATGTCAATTTTTCGCTTTTTTATGCCTTATTTGCAGCACCACGGTTTGTTGAGAACCAGAAATTTGCTGTCATGGCAACGCGACGTAACGATGCACAATTTCTTCTGTTTGCTAGGCTTTTCATCCGAAATCCAGACACCGAGAAAAAAAAAAGTAAAAAAAGGAATCAGAAAAAAACAAAACAAAAACAACAACAACGACATTTTTCACCGATTACACTCTACGTCTAAGTTATAAGCTACCTTATTCTCACTAGTTTTTGCGAGTTCAAAAAAAATCGCGAAATTTAATCGGATATTATCTTATAAAACTATACAAATTTGATGGCAAATTTGAGTTGACATTGGTATAGAAGGGACCGAATAGGCCTATTAATTGCGGTGGAATACATTAACGCCAATGACACCATAGCCCTTAGAAAAAAAAATCGAGGAGTTCGTTCTCATTAATATGCACGAATCAGTGAACCTGATTCAAGAAAATTAGTTGTCTGCCATGAGCCAATGAACGCCGTGAAGGAAATAAACCTTGCATAAAAACGTTAATGCTCACTGACTTTAAGACACAAGCCAGTTATTCCTTCAACAAAATGATCAACCAATGAATACTTTTCTTAGTTTTAGTCACCGATCAAAAACCGGGACACTGTTCGACCTCAAAATAACCAGAAAACCTGACAAATCGGTTAAACCACTTAAAAATAGCATATGACCTTTCCCCCTTGATTTTATTCATGATATAAAAAAAAGACTATGACGTCATCGGCGTTAATGTATTCCACTGTACGTTTGAGAGATTCTATCGCTACCGATCCCCTAAGCCAACATTTTGCATTAAGTGAGAAGTGTTAATGTTGGCTTAGGGGAGGGGTAGGTGGTTAGTTTCCCAGAAACGTATAACGTTCGGTCTCTACCATACTACTGTTCAGAGTTTAAGGCAAAGGAGACAAAGTAAGGAAGAACAGTCTGCACACTGGCTAGTTCACGGAAGTCTTAGTTCTCTCCTAAAGAGAATTTCCGCGTTAATCAGATCTTTCTTTCCAGCAAGCTGAGTCTATTTCTAATTACTACTCACAACAGTGTAGGGCTATTAGTAAAAACTCTCTCGAAAAACTAACCCCATTTTATCTTCCGCGTGATTGGTCGGGTAAGCGCTCTTATAAGGTTATGTTTACTCTTTTTGCGCTTGGGTAACGGCACAAAATGGTGTTGTGTTCACACCATTTTGAAACGTAAGCGTAGCAGGACGTTTGGGGTATTTAAAGCAGTTGATTACCCGAAACTAACAGAAAACGCGTGCACACAGCACCCTGGTGTCCATCATAAGTGCCCAAGTACAAGGTTTCGACCTTTGTACCCAGGCACCATCACGGTGCCAAAATTTTGGCGCGGGTACTTCAAAAAAGGGTGTGATAACATTAGCGAGCTTAAGCAACAACGACGGCGACGGCTACGAAAACGTCACTTAAAAAGTGAATTCGCGCTGCCTCAAACTTTATCGCGCTTATTCCAACTCGTTTAATTCCTCAAATGGTAGTAAATTTTTCTACAGCTGAATTCTAACAGGAAAAGAAAAAGAAAGTTGTTGTCTTGTATTCCCGTCCTCGACAAGACGTGAAATTAGGCATTTGCACGTCGTAGTCGTGCAACAACGGCAAAGAAATGTACAAAAAACGCGTGATGCACGTGCAAAGTTGTTGTTTTGCTAATCTAATTGCTTTTTGTCGTTCTCGTTACCGTCACCGTCGTCGTTGCTTAAGCTGCCTATTAACGTCCAGCAACTACTGTACTTGGGTACTTCAAAAAAGTTGTGTTCACATTAACACCTAGCGAGTACTGTACTTGGGCACCAAGTGTGAACGCTTCCTTAGAAGTCAGTTGAGACACTGTGATCATGCTGTTGGCATTTGGTGTTTACCCTTACTACACAAAAGAACATATTGTGTGTAAGAAATTCGCCCTTTTTCAAGTAACTTAACATTTATGTTGTAGTTAATTTTTTATTTCACTTAATTTTTATTTTTCCATTGTTTTTGGGTATGGTAATGTATGCTAATGAACTTAAAACAAAGAAAAAACAAAAATTACCTGAAATAAAAAATTATCTACAACATATACATTGATCAGTCATTGCTAAAACGAATAATAATATAGACAAAATGAATGCTTTGATAGTTTTGAGCGTGGGGCAATCGCATTGATGTTACTAACTTCGTCCTCCAATAAACTGTACCAATAAACAGCCATTCAAGCGACATGGAGCACCATTTTAATTATTGTCTTACCAAAGTGTAATTCAGATTCGCATTCAGTTCTAAACATTGAAATGTCAGCTGTGTATTTCATTATTCATCCGAGTTGAATTATTAACATTTCGTAGACAAAACCTTTGATAACTACACCTTTGTAATGACCAACCCAGTATAGAATACATCAGAAAGTTGTTTTCGAGGTTAAAAAAAACTTCCCAAAGGTTTATATAGGTAAGAAAAACATGACAGTTCTTGGGTAGGATATCTTCACAACATCCCAACATATTTTCCATGTCAGACTTAACCCTTTTGGCCAGGTGACCTCTTTGATTCAAGCAGAGGCACGCTTCAGAATGTAGCGTGTACATAGCGTAAGCACACACATCCACATATAGAAGAAACAATTCAAGAATTATAAGAGTCGAAAGGATCTCCTGTGTGTCCCTCGTCATAGTAGTTCTTGTACTTTCACACTCTTTCGTACTGCGTTACTGTAGCCTTCATTGAAGCGAAACCAGATTAAACTGGGTTTTGCCTGGGGTGACTGTGCACTTGCACTGCCCTCTGAAACGAAAAGCAAAGCATGTTCAGAACTCGGATATGGCTTCATCACGGAGAAGAACCTTAAAAATAAACATTGATTAGGCTTGGTTTTGCCTGGGGTGACTCTACGCTTGCACTGCCTTCTGAAAAGAAAAGGCAAAGCATGTTCAGAACTCGGATATGGCTTCACCAAAGTGAACCTTACAAAATGAAAAATGATTGGACCGAGTCTTGCCTGGGGTGACTGTGCGCTTATACTGCCTCCCTAAAAAGAAAAGGCAAAGCAAGTTGACCCGGATATTACCTCACCAAGGAGAAGAACTCTTAAAAATGAATCAATATAGGGCTGGCTTTTGCCTGAGATGACTGTGCGTTTGCACTGCCATTTGGTTTAAGAAGACAAAGCATGCTTCACCAAGAAGAGGAACCCTTGAAATTGACTAAACTGGCTTTTGCCTGGAGTGACTGTGCACTTGAGCTGTCTTCTAGATCAAAAAAGGAAAACATTTAAGCTCGCATATTGCATCACCAGGGTAAAAGCCCTAATAGACTGGGTTTGCCTGGGGTGACTATGCACTTGCACTGCCTTCTGAAAACACGGTTACTCGTGTATTGCTCCACCACGGAGGAGAACCTTAAAATGAAAAAAACGATTTTAGGATTCTTCGCAGAGGATTGGTCGTCTATAAACACTGTATTTCTGCGATGCGTTAAGCTTTACGTCTCATTCGTTTACCATATTTTTTATACCTAGACTAATAGTCACAAAAATACTTCTATTCATACGGAACATTCAGCCTTCCATTCTCGGACATTACGAGTAGTCAGTCAGTAAACGTTCAAAAAAAGGTTTTTTCTTTCAATGATTACCTTTAGGCTGTGGTTTTACTTTTAGAGGCCGTCCAAAGAAGTCTAAAGCAGGCTGCAAAAACAATATTTTCACACCAAAAAATCAGTTTGTTTTCGCACTGAAAGTGCTATAACGAGACAGTATGTTGATATGTAAAACTTGAAATATTTACGATGCATTTACAAGTACGTAAATCCTCCATTAAGCCCCCCCCCCCCCCCCCCCCCCCCCACCACACCCCCTCTATCCCTACCCACACCCCAATAACCCCCTATACCCCCAAAAAATAGTATATTTAATAATCCAACATTAACTTTGCCAGTGTTTGTTACGAAACGATTTACAGGACAAAAGTCACGCAGGGATTGATGTTTTGTGTTCTCTTTTTGCTCTACATACTACTGAAAAAATAATTATCTCTCACCAAAAACCAACTTTTTGTTATAACTGAAAAATCTTTAAATAAAGAAAGTGTGGAGTTATAAAAACTTATAATATTTATATTGCTTTTCCAATACGCAAACCCCCCCATAAACCCCCCCCCCCCCCCCCCCCAAATAAGTCCCCTTTTTCAGGGGAAGAAAGTTAATAAGCTCCTCTCTTATAAAAGATAGACTGTTTTAATCAATCACGACTGTGAATCTTCGTGTGGACTGATCCAGGATGGTTTAATTACCAACTGGAAGTTCGGATTTGTTTTTGATTCTCGTCTGCATGACCTCCAACTTTTTGTTACTAAGGTTTTCCACTTTGTATTCTAGTCCTTTGTGAAGAACAGAGACCATCGTGTTTGCTAAATTTAATAAGCCCCCCGCTTCTATTTAGCACTCCCCCTCAAATGCGTTTGAAATAGATAAGCCCCCGGGGGACTTAACAGAGGATTTATGGTACTTCCCCTAAAAAATCTGAAAGTTATTTATCCTACGCGAATTCAGATTTATCGGTCTCTTTAAGCTTCAAAGACAACGCTCTATTCAATCAATCAATCAATCAATCAATCAATCAATCAATCAATCAATCAATCAATCAATCAATCAATCAATTAATCAATCAATCACCAGTCAGTCATTTTGTAAATAAGGTAGTTATTCATTTAGATTTAGATTCGAGGACGACGACGAGGTTTGACTTAAATGAACTTTTTTTTAGCTTACACTCAAAACGTAGACACTCCGGAAAGCTTTATTTCACTCATTTTTGTTTTTTTAACCAGAAAAGTTACCACGGTTCTTTTTATTGAAGGAGGTCAAGACCTCTCCCGATCGCAAAATGATAAAACTTCTAACATCTTATAACTTTTTTTCGTCACTACGACATTCTCGCTAAAACTAGCAATAGAATGACAACGGCTATCACGTTTTCCCGCCAAAACGACGCTGGTTCACGCTCCCGCACTACTTAGTAAACTTAGTCTTCGAATCTAAAGGTCTATACTGACCAAACCATCAAGCATTAATCAAAATGGCCTTACTTAACCTTACTTAACGCGTTCAATACCTTTGCCTCTCGTGGTTTTACTTTACTGGTGTCCAAAGACAAAACAACAAGAGGCTTCTTTGGTTTGGACTCGTCTGCCTTCTTGGATCCACTGGGAGAAAGAACCGGGCAACTGTGAAAATAAAAAGTATAATGTTCTCAAGGCTATCATTAATTTGTAAAAAAAAAAAAAGAAAAGAAAAAAATATAACGTAAAAGGTATCTTGTGCAGCGTCTCATACCCCGTTTAAATGGAAGAAAGTTTTCCCGGGAAAGAAAATAACTCTCCCACCAGAGTTAACTTTAACGAGCGTTTACATGAGAAAAAAGTTGACCCCTCTGCTCAAGCCAGCAGCGCTAAATCATGCTCTGATTGTCGTGCCTTGACCAAGTTGACCCGGCTGGGCAAGCCAAAGTGGTTTTAAGGAGAAAAGTTGGCCCGGCTAGGCGGGGAACCTCATTTAAACGGTTCTCCACGTTTTGCAAAGAAATGTACGAAAAGTTGGTTCGCCTCAGGGCTGCTAGGGTAGGCGGATGACCCTCCTTTCTGGGAGAACTTTTCTTCGCATAAACGGGGCGTTACTAGTAAATTACCAAACAAAGGTTGTGCAAGTACTGGATCTTAAATCTCACCTTGTATTTTGATGAGCTGTCAGAGACCTTTCCGTTCTTCTCATCTTTTCCAACTCAATCTACAACACAAAGAGCCACGTTTTTAATACCTCTACATGGACATGAGGCCTTGAACTAAGATAGAAAATGACTAAACAGTGCAATAACGTCGATATTTCTGGACAACAAATCCTAACTCATTTGGGCACAGTTAACAGTTTACCCTTTCAGCCCCAATATCCACATACAAACTCTCCAGACTGATCTCCAACATTTCCTTGAAGAATTAGTAGAGACAATTTGATTAAAGATCAAAGCACTTCCCCTTCGAAAATCATTTCATTAATCCTCAAAACCTTTTCTCTTTATTATGTATATATATATATAGAAAATTGCCTATGATTAGTTTTGGGGCTTGATACCCTTCTAAAAGTAGTTAAGTTTAGAAATTCCTGAAATTCCAACAAGGTCGCAGCGCTTTTGCTCCGTTTCATTGCTTGAAGAACAAAGCATATTCACATGTAGCGTGCTTGTTTCGCAGGGATCTTGTTCCTTTGCCTGTGTACAGACGCCCGCGCGTCCCCCCAAAAATTCCGGAATTCGCCTCCAGACCTCCAGTAACTCGAGTGGACTTGATTCGTCTCCTGTAAACTCCGATGGACTCCACCAGTATATGATTATTCTAGCCTCCCCGACGTTAACATGTTTAGACTTCAGGTTTCTCAGGACTAGACTTCCTCAACTCCAGTGGACTCGATGAGTTTCTAGTGGACTCGGATGGACTTAAAACCCTCCTCAAGGTTAATTGTTTATATTTCCGGTTTCATTTCTTCCGGTAACTCCAGAGGACTGTATAAGGCATGAATTATTGTATCTCAAGGATAATTTTTAAGCGTAAATGTGTTAGCAATAGTAGTACTGTTACCTCTCTGGCTATCAGCTGTTTAGTGGCATAAGGTAACTGTCTGTGCTGAGGCAGACCTGTGAATTTTACAGCTTCTTCAATATTTCTATACCAAGGAAGAGAAAAACAATAACAAAAAAATGTCAGGATTACGGTGTATATGAAAATCTTAACGCACACCAAGAGCCATGGCTCTTGCGCACACAAAATTCTTGTCACGCAAGTGTTGTAAGGTGTCCTACAGGCCGTATCCGTCACAGAGTATGTTCAAAGCAGTCAAACGTTTATTAGGCTGCGTGCAAACGGACGCAACAACTCCCAACATTGTTGCGCCAACAATGTTGGGAGTTGCTGCGTCCGTGTTGGCAGTGGTCTGCAAACGGTTGCAACAACTCCCAACAATGTTGGGACCTGTACTGCATCGTGGGAAGGATACAACCCATAAGTCTTTGTAAACTATGCGTAATGAGCGTGCGTGGCCCCAACAATGTTGGAAGAGCTGTGCAAACGGATCCAACACTGTTGCGTTACGCTTCGGCGATCGCGGAACAAAAGAAATGTTGGGAGTTGTTGGCTGAAACGTTTGACCGGTTTCAAAGTTTGCGCAACAACACGCAACAACATCCAACAATATGCAACAGGGTGTGCAAACGGACGCAACATGTAACATCCAACAATGTTGGGAGTTGTTGGCCAACATATTGCGTCCGTTTGCACGGGGCTTTACACACGTCTTTTTTAAAATTGTTGGGTGCTTATTTAACAGTAAGTGAAAACATCGACAATGATGTGTAAAATCATCAGTTAACGTACTTAAGCTATCAAGTTTTTTTAAATCTTTTCTTTAAATATTTAGCTTCATTTCTTTGAAAATCGGTCGCGCCCGAGTAGAATTATGCTGCCAAATAGCGCTTACAACAACACCAGTTGTCAAACAGTTAGAACGTTAAGTAAACCTTCAAAGTAAATTAACAATTAACAGTTAAGACTAGTAAATTAACGGCGGCATTGGTGACATCTTAAACTTC
Organism: Porites evermanni; assembly: GCA_942486025.1. Taxonomy (NCBI): domain Eukaryota; kingdom Metazoa; phylum Cnidaria; class Anthozoa; order Scleractinia; family Poritidae; genus Porites; species Porites evermanni. The sequence goes on along the minus strand of CALNXI010000004.1, from coordinate 971,614 downwards.
CAACAGTAAAAGTTGCAACTTCAGCTTTTCAGAACAAGCATTGCTTTTGCAAATTTCTCTGGATTGACTGCGGTGAACAGCGCGGTGAGCAAATAAAAACAATCAAAAGGATGGCCATTAAAGGGATTCAAGGAAGAAATGGATTTTCAGGACTTCCATTCACGCTTCGGACAAACAGTGAGTCTCGTTTTCGATACATTACGTGAAACACAAGTACTTACGGATCCAGGACATAAGTGTATTGCCCTTCAAAGTTTCTCTCCTGGTGATAGGTTAGGTTATAGCCAATCATTGTGTCAATAAGTTCCACTAATTGCTGTTTCTCCCGTGCTGAAAATAGCTGAGTATTGACCTGACAAGAATATTATTTAATTTCAGTTCCCTTGTTCGTATCTTTCATTTCCTTTACAGTCCCATGAAAAAGCGGGGTGGGGGGGGGGGGGGTTTGAGATGTGTTTTATGTGCAAGAATTATTTTTTGACTTTATTGTTTCTCTTTGTTGGGGTGTTTGTGTTTGCGAGTGGGGCGGGAAAGGGTGGGGGGGGGGGGGGGGGGTATATTGGAGGGGGGGGTTTTTTTTAAAAGGGGGAAGGGAGCGGTTTAAACAGTATATACCTTTTCAGAAAGAAAAGGTACCCCTTTCGTATTGCTTCCATTGAAAAAAGTTACCCCTTTAACACACCTACTTAATAAGAATAAATTACTTGCCATTTTCGTTTAGGAAATTAAAATGAAATAGCAATGAGACTTTAGACCGTTCACATGTCTCCTATTTTTCCTTTCCTTTGCATTATGGGAAGCCAACTTGGATGCGCTCGATCCCGACGATCTTACGGAAAAATAGGGGACTGTGAACAGAGTAATGAGACTTCGAATTCGAAGGCAGTTTTGTATACTTTAATGATAGATTTTCCTACCCTTTCATTAGTTTCATATACTTCAATTCTCTACCCTTTTATATACCTGGTACCCCTTTCGAGTAGAGCGTCACCGTATAGGCCATTATGGGAGTCCTCGGATTTTAAATATGCGTTATTAACCGAGCTTAAGGTCAAGATAACGGGTTTCTTGTGGGACCAAGGCGAGAAGTCCCGAGCGGGAAAGGTAGGCTAATTAATCTGCTCGGGTAGCTAATGACATCGCAGAATTTGCTTCATCTTGCCCACTTGTGGAACCAGTCATGTATCAAGTAATTCTTTCATATAAACCATAGAACCATTAACGATCAACGTGAAATTCCGAAACCAAAATATACCACAAAGAATCGTCACTATAAATACACCAAAACACGATCAGAACTTCCACGTGTCGACCTCTCAGCCACCACACCTCTCACTAATGGTGTACTACCACATGTAATACGTCCATTATACTGTAGCTTTGTCAAGTACTAATCGTTCTTAGGGCCGAAAAGTAAAGTTTAAAAATGTATTATCTGAAAGTGCTGCAACCATGGGTACCACAGGTCTTTTTCTCGCGTGCGGCGGGGAAGCTTCGGCGTCGGTGTCGCCGTCGCTAGTAGGCCGACACATCTTCGGCCGAGGCCGAGGCCACAAACGAGCGAATGAAGCGTGGTCACTATAAAAAAGATTTGATCAAAACCGGAAACCGAGTTATTAACTACTGTTGTTCTGCCCTGTTCCCTTGGTTCGGTCATAGAAGAGCTTCAACAATCAAGCTTACCGGTCTCAGTGTTGGTGTAATGACCTCTAGAATGGAGGGAAGTAGCTCCAGACAGGCAGTGCGTAAATTGATATTTTGCCGGATATGTGGAGATGACTCATTCTTTATAGCGTTGACGAGGTTCTTTATCTTTGTTTCTTTAAGATGGCTCTACAAACAACATCAAAACAGAAAAGTCAATTCACGCTTTTTCTCATTCGATTCCACAAAAGAGAGCTTTAGATTCTAAGACGAGGACCACTAGGAGTACGAGATTTTCTCATCAATACTAAGTAGTGCGCGTGCGTGAACCAGCGTCATTTTGGCGGGAACACGTGGTAGCTGTCACTCTACCACAGGGTTTTAACAAGAATTTCGTAGTAGCGGAACCAAGTTATCAAATGTTAGAAGTTTTATCATTTTGCGCTTGGGTATTGGCTGTTATCCTGTCTTCAAATCTTAAGGTCATTAAAGACTTCTTGACGACAGTGACAAAGGCGTACGCAACACTCAAGTCTAAACAACAAGACTTCCAGCCAGGTGGTTTGTGTAAATGGTAAGAACCCCTGATACTCCCTTTTCAGGGCATGAATTTGTCTCATCTGGTTAGCTGGCCTTGCATTTTCTCTTGTAAAACGTCTCATTATTGTCACCTCAGTAACACCTTGAGGGCTCACTGGTAAACTAATATTAACCAAGTTGCTCGTGGGATATTTCACGCTATATCAGTTAAGGGGGTTATGTCACGAGGATTTTGCTGTTTAACCCTTTTACTCCCAAGATCTGATAAGTAATTCTCCTTTCCGGCTGCTATACATTTCATTGTGCATTAGTTCAGAGAATTTGGGTTTATATCAAAAGTGTATCCTCTGGCTGCTATACATTTCCCTATTCTCATCATCTTTCTGCTGGACAATGAATTGATATTATAAGCAGAAGTTAGATGCTGGTCACTTCTGGGACTTGAAGGGTTAACGTCCATTCTGTGCTGAAGTCATTACCTAGAGCATTTAGTTTACCCATACACAAAATACTCCTGTATAGTTATGGAAAAGATATCAAGCAAATTTCACAGGGAGCACTAACCATAATAATTTTTTTTTGTGATTGACTTTTGAAGGCGTTGGATTTAAACTTGAAAACGTCGGCCCAACTTTTTCAAGTTTCAATCCATGTCCATCCTTGCCATTCGTTGCAACAGACGACAGAAAATAGTTTCAGTGCCTAAATACAATCTTAGATAACAAAACTGGACCATTATTTTTTAGTTTTAATATTTTCTAAATTCAACTGACGCGAAAGAAAAGATAGGAAATAGAGAAATAAAGATAGGAAACAGAGGAAATGTCGCCACATAGCCCTAGCGCAGTTGCGTATGGCTTGTCTTGTCTTGTCAGTCGCCTACCTCATACTGACTGCTGGGGTAACTCAGTTTTGAGTAAGACTGTGTCGCATAAAACATGTGGAATGCTACCGAGAGGAATGGACTGTAACCCATGAGAATGTAGCTCTGTCGCTGCATGATAGCTTGTTCAATGAAGTCTGAAAATGCTAGCCACTCGGTTCCAGAAACAACCTTAAACAGACAACAAATGGGTAGTTCAGCAAATATTTCGTGACTATGTCTCTCATGGCCTCCAGCAAGCTCTCCTTTTTTAGGGGCGAGCAAAGTGAAGCTCGCCAGAACACGCGAGCGAGCGGCGAGGCCACGAGGAGACCCTAGATTTTGTGTCCCCTTACGCGTGCCGCCCGCACGACTCCCGCGACATCCCCTAAATGGAGAGCTCACTCGCAGGTTACTTCTCTAATTTATATTGCGTTTTCTAAGGACAGCGGTAACCCAAGCTAATCTAGGTTCAATAGAATACAAAGTTCCCTTTTTATAGGAACATACGGGGACATTATTTTTTGACAACAGAGCAAGTTTGAATTGCAAAGGTTTCGGCACTAAAGGGTTTTGTAATGGAACAAAGTAACGTTGTTTTGTTCATCATCTAGCATTACTGCATTCCAGCGCTAAGAACTTAGTCCAAAACTTTTCAAGGAAATCTTTTGCATTCCCATACAAACTTTTATAATTAAAAATGTGAAAAAACACATCCCTGTAAGTTAGGTTAAGCGCTATTAAGCTAAGGCGGCCTGTAGTTGGGTCAGTTAGGCGGATCAGTTATTGGGACGCCCTACTTTTGTGTAGAGATTGAGCCTTCTACGCAAACGTCCTTTTGGCTCGTGCCACGCAATTGTCTCCAAGGATTGCGTGACCAGCAAAAAGGAAGTCTGTTAAGGAGGCTAAAAGTAAATAGGAAAGGTGATAACATAGAGGCAGGCGGGCTGCTATATTTCATGACTTTTGACAGAGGCATTTCTAGGCTGGTGTGATGGATAGTGGTATAAGGCGCGACATTTCAGCGCGAAGAGGATCGGAAGGGTGATGATGATGACGACGACGACGACGATGATGATGATAATGACGATAATGATGATGACGACGATGATGATGATGATGATGACGAGGATGATGATGATGACGAGGATGATGATGACGACGATAATGATGACGAGGATGATGACGACGATAATGATGACGAGGATGATGATGATGATGATGATGAACAATAATATTCGACAAAATCTTACACCCAATGAAGAAGTAAACACAATGGACTTATTATACCAGACTGCATGAGCCTACTTAAATAACAACGGTGACGTGTCTGATAGGCCTCTCGGGACAGGCTACAACCTCACTGTACTATCTTCTTTATGTTGTAATACTACTCTTCAGCTGACAGCAAAACGAAAGAGCCTACCATGCTAGGGTTCATCCACTCATTTTTTCACAGGTTTGAAAACAGGTCATTTAGAAAAGTTCTATTTTAGAGACAAAATTAATATACAAGAGGCTAACTCTGAAATCTATTTCGAAACGTTTTAAATATCACATTACCTACCACGTCAAAGCTTGGATCTTTGAACTTAACTTGCAGATAGTTTTCAAATAAACCTGTACACACACAAAAGCAAAAATTAAATCATCAAATTTACCAAGTCAGAGGAAGCTTTTTCTGAACAGACAGAAGAACAAGAAAATAACGGCGACTCTTAAAGGCTGGTTTTCACTAGCGACAGAGTCGGAGTCGTAGAGCTTATGATCTAACGAAACCAGATTGTCGGAGTCGGAAGCAGAAGCGGAAGAACTAAACCAATCACAAAGCGTGGGAACGAGCACTGTGATTGATTTATCCTTCCGCTTCTGCTTCCGACTCCGACAATCTGGTTTTCACTAGATCATAAGTAAGCGACGGAGTCGTAAGCAGAGTCGGAAGAAATGGAAACGTTTTGATTGTTCTGACTCCGATTCCGTCGCGCTTATGACTCCACTTACGACTCCGACTCCGACTCCGACTCCGTCGCTAGAGAAAACCAACCTTAAGGGAGGGTTTATTTTCTACTGGAGCTGAGGGCATTACCTAGCAAGATGGGTCTGGAGAAAATTCAGAGGGAATTAATCGGTGTTAACCTATGCACGAATATACAGAGCATACTTTATTGTATTTCTAATGGCGAGTGTTGGAAGTTTCATTTGCTAGGGATGAAGAATTTCAAAATAATTTCCCGTTGAACTATAGCTAAAACCCAAGGGGTAAGGGTGTGGTTAACAGGTACGTGCTACTGTGAAGGGTGTGGCTTTCTAGCAGTTTAAACTGGGATGGGGTTTAAAAATCACAGGGTTTTGGTCTGGAACAGGAGAATCAAAAATTGTATTGGGAAACAATTCAATGGTATGAGAAAAATCGTGCAACGTGTAAGTCTGCAGGCAAGCAAGAATGAGGGAGTAATATGATGATGTACTTTTTACCACTACATTCACAAATTTAAAATATTATCATATGACGCAAACTTTACGTATGGCGATGTAACTCAACCATCACTGTACCTTGTGCCACTTTCTCATATTGTCCACTTGACGAGGCAGAATGGAGTACTGTATGAAAACGATTAGACATGGCTGACATTCCTCTGTGCTCGGAGCCACCGCCAGTACTTTCGTTAAACGTTGATAACAATCCCCTGTTGTTGGCGAAACCATTTTGGTTTTCATTGTTTGCGATGGCTGCAAACCGAATGCGTTTTGGTTTTGGAAGCTGAAATATCTCTTGCCAAATAGAGAATAAGCTGCGATGGGAGTCCTTTTGACCAATCTCCATTGACTGGACATGTTCTAACCACACACGCCCATGTCGCTTATGGATAAACTGCAGGGATGAGATAAAATGTTTGTGAGAGTAATCGTACACTTGAGAAAAGTTTAAAAACTACACTGTCAAATTATTTGACCAGCGCGCTACTTTGGGGACGCTATCACACTTTTCACTGGCCATTCAGGGGCTGCACAGGAAACTGGGGTAACATTTGTCGGATCAGGAGACACACTAGAGACCTTTACATTCTAAGACGAGAACGACTACGAATACTAGATTTTCTCAGTAGTAAGTAGTGCTCGCGCGTGAGGCAGCGTCATTTTGGCGGGAAAACGTGGTAGCCTTCGTCATTCTACTACGGGTTTTAGCGAGAATGTCGTAGTGTCAGAAGTTTTGTCATTTTTCGATCGGGAGAGGGTGTATTCCTCCTTCACTAAAGGTAACAGTGCTAACTTTTCTAGTGAAAAATGATAAAATGAAGCTCTCTAGGAAGTCTATATTTTGAGAATACGCGAAAAGACTGTAAGTCAAATCTCGTAGTCGTAGTCGTCCTCGTATCTAAAGGTCTCCTCTGTCATGATGGGTCTCATATCATCTTTTGTAGACCTTTCCTCTTGCCTAAAAAACTGTTTGACAGTCTGCTTATTCTTTATTTTGAAGTCAAGGGAAAATATTAGAGATATGAACACAGAAATAAACTTCATGGCCAGGTTTGTTTGGTAAAAACTTGTTGCCAGGATCTTGTCCAAGTTACAGGCGGCCCTTGAAAATATCATATCTTCTGATAAATTGCATTTTTAACAAACTTTATATAAAAAAAAATTTTAAAAAAAGCAAACAAACAGTATCCGCAATTATCAACAGCTAGTCTAGGCGAGCAATATTCACATATACAAAAATATAAGAAAGCTCACAAACAAGACTAAAGAGAAAAAGAAAATATAAAGGTATAACTTTTTAAATTGTCTTCTATCATGAAAAAAAGGAGAATTCAGGAACTCGGAAAATCGCATCCGTCGCCTACGCACACACGCACATAATTATTTTTCGACATTTTCACATGAACGTTTTTGTACCTGGAATCGTTTAGTTGCATGTTTTAAATGCTATTGTACCTGGTCCATACCTGTAGAGTATTCAGACACGATCTGATATCGTTATCAGTCTTCATGCATAAAGAGGTGAGAGTTGTCATGTCAGTGTTAATTGACTCTTGCCTTGATATCTGAGAAAAAAGGGAAGGGTTTGCTCAATTCAATGTTAGAGATAAAAAAATATCGCCAAATGTCGAGGATGAGATCGGAGAAAAACACATGCGTCCTTTTTATATGTTAACATGTTAACAGTAAGCTCGGATGTCAGCATACAATGGGACACCAGCAGCCACTGTCCAGTCCATTTATGAGCTTTCTGTAACAAACCTGGCCCGTGATATAAAGGGTATGTAAAATGAGGCAGGCTACAACACTAGGGAAACATCCCCAACCCTTTTCGAACAGTAGTGTGGGTTCTTTTACGTCCGCTTCAGTTTGACCAATGAAAGGAAGGATGAAGGAGATAAGGCCAACAGCTTAACGTCACAGCCCAATGACACGACCATCTGAACTCAGACAATATCTTACATCACAGCCACCGTGATCTTACCAGTTTTTTAGAGACCCTAGTTGTTTGTCTGGCCGGTGTTTGAACCCACGACGACCTCCCACTCGGTTGACCGGCACTCTCCCAATTGAGTTAACCAGGTGGCAGTTTATAAATATTAATGGTAATCCAGCTAATCTTTGCACTCCTAGAAGTGGCCAATTGTTTAAAAAAGATTAAAAAAACTTACACATTCCATTTTATAAAACACTGAAAAACAAAGTACTGCTAAGGAGGTTTAATTTGAATGGTCACACCATGGGTTTTCCTCCACAATAAATACATGGTACCAGGTGAGAGCACTGCGGGGGGAGGAGGGTTTCATTGAAATGGTGATATCATAGCCGCGATTTCATATCAACGGACGCAAAATTCATCATCCATTCTTGAAGTGAGAGGGCTTAAGTCAAAACTGTTTTTAACTCAGAGTATGCGAAGGCATTGAAAACATGCAGACAAACATTACCTCCAAAAGGCGAGTAGCCAAGCGGGCAGGAATAGTTGGTGGGAATGTTACAAGAAAGGCAACTTGACGTAGCTGACGTAATGCAGGGGCGTACCTGAGACATGGACATGAATAAAACATTGTAATTATTAAGCACATGTGAAGAGCAGAAGAGGCACTGCAAGTCATTTTGGGCAGGCCACACCGGCAATGTCTAATGATTAGAAAAAAGACTGTAGAATTTGATTGTGTTGGATAGTGTACAGCACAATCCTGATTTCTCAAAATGTCACCTTTTTTCTAAATTCCTGACAATGTGAACCAAACCTAAGTTTCCTTTGCTAGTCTAACAGTAATTTTGCCCTCTCTTAAACCTCCCAATAATTTGATTTTAAATAAATAAATAAGCAAGCCTCTTTGAATCTGTGCACATTAACACTAACACATTTGATATCTCAAAAGTTTTCATAACTACAAAAAACTAAATAATATTTTCTTATAGTCCGACCATTCTTTGTTCAGGATGCTAAAAATCATAGAAATCAATTAAATCTTTCCTGCTGAAAAACTCAATTAAAAAACGTAACCATTATGCATATAAATAGGTTTCGGCCACCTTAAACACATTCAAGTTACATCATTTATGTTGAATATAGATCTATCTGATCTGTAAGAAGTAATCATGTCCATGAGAATCATGTCTCCATAATTCTTCGACTCACTGGTCATTGCAGATGCAAATAATTGGTCGGGAGAGTGGGCCTGCTTTCTTCTTCTTTCTTAATTTCTTTGCAGGAGCAGCATCTAAGATAAAAAACAATCACATTACTATAACATCTGTAAGTACAATATCAATTTTTAGGACATTAAACCTACAATCATGGACAAAAGTCTTGGTACACTTTTGCATTTCTGGGGCATTTTCCAATTCACAAATGCCTAACCTCTCCCCTCATCCCATAAACAGCATTGGACACGTGTTTCCAAAATTTGTTTGTGAGTTTCAACTTTGTATAGGGTGGATGGTGTGACAACTGCAAGAAACTTTAGAAAAGCTTGCACTGTTTATGAGGGAATCCTGAAAATACAGAAAATTATGAAAAATGCAACACTGTTCCAAGGACTTTTGTATAGGAGAAACGTACAAAATATTCCAGTTTAGTTCAAGTGCATGAACTAAGGAAGCCTAGCAGATGCTAACATAACATGAAGGACTTATTTTTTTTAAAATAAGACATGGCTTATTTTGTATTGAAAGCCTTTAGTTAAGTTGATCTAACAATGTACTTTCATCACAAGTAAATGGCAACTTGTCAATTGACTTACCAAACTTTTAAAGATTACCCTTTCACAACTTGAAAAATGTGATCACACTCTACTTCTAGCTTCTCACTAAGTCTAAACTAAAACTTTTTTAAGTCTTGCATGCAATACCTGAATCCTTTTGTTTGATAACTGACAATAGGACATTTATGGCAGGCTGTTGAAGACAGAAAGAAAAAAAGGTGTCAATCATATCAATTATCACACCATTGAAATTTATTATGATATTATGGGATTGGAAGGCATATTCAGAAAGAAAAAGATGAAAAATGCTCCCCCGCCAAAACTCAGCTTGTTAGTGCAAATTGGTGGGGAAAAACAAGCACCTTTATGCTCTGATGACTTCATACAAGTCCTTCTATAACTGCCTTGGATCGATCCTGGCCTATGCTAGAGGGTTTTATATGGAGTCATCTGAGCATAACAATGCTTATGTCTCCCAGCCAATTTGCACTAACAGGCTTATTTCTGGCCAGTGAGAATTTTTCATCTTGTTCTTTCTGGATACGCTAGCCTATTCCATAATATCACAAATTTAGTTTTTGTGATGTCATAACATCTCTTCTCTAATATATGTGTGGCTTAGACAAAAATAAAAACATTTCAAAAATATAATTCTACATGAAGTCTATGCACTAAATTAAGTACAAAATTAATATTTAATATAAGACAATTTTTCAAGGTTCTATTTACTATACCGATTGCTATACATGTAACTCATTACTTTTTACATGTAGCTGGTAATAACTCATCACTTACTGCAGGTGCTCCATCAATTTCATCAATAACCAAACAGTTTGGCTTCTCATTATATCCCAGCACTGATCTCATCTGTGTTGAGGCTTCAATTGTGTTTCTGAACACCTCCTGTGAGCGATCATCACTATCAAAAAATTAAAGGACAGTTAATTAAACAATCTCCCACTTAGAGTGCAGTTTAAGAGACTCAGTAGCCCAACAAATCTGTTTATAAGGGGCCTATTTCAAGAAGTTTGCATGAAAATGCATGGTTGTCTAGTCTGTGCCCCACTTGACTTCTCAAAAGGCCCGGAAACTTTTTAGGCCTGAAGGTTAGTTCTAAAATCAAAACTTGTTGAATAGTAGCAAAGTTCCTTGGACACAAACCAGTCGGTTTTGCTTCATTAACTGATACACATGTAGTTTCATTGCATTGTTTTCAAAATATTATTATCAAAACTTTGATCTTTACTGTAAACAAGGCAACCAGAACAGCTTTCCAGGCCCAAAAAGTTAACAGAACTTTTGAAAAACAGGCCCCTGGGCTCTAAATGACAAAGAGTGCATGAACGTACATTGTACAAAAACACAATGGTATGGAAAGATAATGGCTCCCAGTAAATTGGCAGTCGATGTAAATCTGTCTATCCATCAGATACCAGATAAGTGGGGGGAGGGGGGGAGTACTGAAATATGAAAGCTATAATGAATTTTAAGCAGCTTAGTTTCAAAAGAAACTGCACTGAAATGCTTGTTGGGAGACAAAACACAAATTTGGTTTTCATGATCAATTTACAACTGTAAAAACATTTAAATGCTGGCATTATGAGCCACTATTCTTTTGTTACAATGGCATATTGGTTGTGCCTCTGTAAAGAGAAGGGTAGTTTAGGTTTAGTCTAAATAAGGCAAAGAATTCACACTGACCAGGTTTTAGCCAAAATCAGGCTTAACCATTACAACATAGGAATTTCTTTACCATAAAATGTGGCTACCATGGTAAATGTTTCACCTTAGTTAATATTTACAGTGGGGTACAAATTTTTTCCCACCTAGTTTGTGGTATGAGCTGCATTAATTTTGCAGTATTGAATATATCCTCACCTTGCATTCATTTCAACCACATTGTATCCAGCATGCTGAGCAATGACATGAGCAAGGGTTGTTTTACCAAGGCCAGGAGGACCACATAGTAGTGCAACCTGACAAATAATAAAGAAAATAAACAAAAAAACCATAGATTACAGTCAACAGATAAACCATAAAGAATAATGTGTAGTCAAGCATGTAATTGCACTAGATTCACCGCATCTCAACATCATTACAAACCTTGCGCACTGGGCGGCCAGTTGCATCAATTTCCTGGAATTAAAAATATTGTACCACTCATCAAAAGGCAGGTAATTGTACAAAGAATCACTTCAATTGCAATTGGCATTGCTGCATTGTGTATTGACAACCACATTTATTGTTCATGAAATTAGAGTCATATCCTGTAGAGAAAAAACCTGCGACTAAGAACCTGCATTTTCCTAAGTTAGCCTAAACAGGTTCTTACATAAATGGTAACTAGCACAAATTTAGGTTCTTAAATAATAGGCTCTTATTTTCTGAAGAAAAAATATATTGTAGCTAAGAGTTTTTTAAAATTTTAGTGGTATTTAGTATACCATTACAATTTCAGTTGAAGTAATGAGGCACCTATATATCACCAAAGAGGATCCTGGATGTTGACTTATCTCCCTTGTATGTACAAATGTTTTTTTATAGATTTTAGAAAATAAGAGCCTGTTTCAAATTTTAGGCTAAACAAGAGGGAGCCTAACTGGCAAATTTAAGCCTAAGAGGTTCTTGAAAACTAGGCTCTTAGTAACAGGGTTTTACTGCACTTACAGGAATAAAAGAGAGGTCCTGCTACTTGAAATACATATTATGCTAATTTGTAGTTTAATATTAAACGCTAAGTTGAAGATCATAGCCCATCAGGCTACCTATCTGATAAAAAAGGAGGATAACACAACTGTATGTAGAGATGGGATATCTCTTTTACTCCTCAATCAGACACTTTATTACTGCCCTTGAATGAGGACTTAATGTCAAACAGTTGCCACATATCAATGAACAATTATTTGACTTCAGTGATGCACAGTACCAAGCATTGACATTTTGTTGACATTACTCACAATAACTATTGAACTCAAATAGGGGAACCACTTTGTTTTTCCAGGGAAACAGTAAAGACTACATGCTGTGCTCAAAGAAAAAAACTCCTAAGAGCCTAAAAGCTCTTAAGCTCTGATATCAAGGTATAGTTCCTGGAAAAAAGTTTGGTACAAATAATGAGATTTCATGATCACCCAAAACAAAACCAACCATCATAGGCCAATGGGCTCTGCTGGTGTACAGCCTTTTGTTAAGGTGCTTTCCAAAAATCAGAACTGGCTGGCCAGATCGGTCATTTTAAAAATGAAATAATATATAGATTTAGCCAGGGCTAAAAGTGAGGCTCCCATTAATAAATTTATAATTTAAATTAAACAATAAACTTGTATTCGAATCCCACAATTCAGTTAACTTTAGAGCACATTTATGTGACTTTTGAGGGAAAGGCTACCTGATTTTAGAGAAAAATAATTTGCAAACAGCCCAAGAGTGAACCAAATCTTACATCGAGTTGATAGCCTCATATGTACACCCAAAAACTGGTAATCATCTTCGATCACATTTAAGAGCCATAATGGCTCTTGATCACCGTAGATTAATTAGTGGAAAAAAAAATCAGGCCAACTTTTTTGCGTTCGACAAGTTTACTTTGCAAAATCTTGTCAACAAATCTGGGTGCGTGTAAACCAACCTTTTATACCATTTATACATCACATCTGAGGTGAAACAGTAGTATGAGGCACTGTTTTTATCATACCGGCAGACCTCGGACAGAAAGCAGTATTTCACAATACAAATTGCACTCATTCAATATTCATAAACTGTTAAAAAAATTTCCAAAATCACCTATACGGCCATCCGGTTCTCACTTTTGTAGTGCGAGCTGTGGCGAGTGTTTGAATGAACATTAACAGAGTTACGCTCCAACATTATAAAGAATTTATTCTGTTTATTTTTTATTTAATGGTTTATTAACGCGCGGCATTTTGAGTACTCCTGCAAGCGATGTTCACTGAACGACTGAAAACAATCGGCACAGCGATTAAAATTACAAGAGAGACTACTAACAATCAATAAAAGAAATATAATTCGGTGAAACATATACAGAAACAACAATTTTCATTCAGGAAGACAAGTATTAAAGTATCCCTAAAAATCCTGAGTCTTCAAGCTTCAAGCTTAAGTTTATGTTTTAAGCCGGCTTCCCGGTGTTTGCTTTTTTCAAAGACGAACTCGAGGCAAGAAAATCGCTCAAAGCTTTCTTTTCCGGCCAGAATTATAACTAAATATTCTTTGGAACGTTTTCTTTCTATTTGCGGTGAGAAACTGTCTAAAGGCTTTTTAAAGTTCTGTAAGCTTATATCAAACCTGATACTCGGTCAGATCATTGTCTCAAATCTTACAAACGTGCATAAACTAAATGACCGCATAAACTCCGCTCGACTTCATTAAATTAGATCCAAAAAAACAAACATCAAATACAATAATTTCTCTGGCTTACCATTCGAGATGCAGCTCCTGAAAGGTATCAAGAAAAGCCAGTATCGCTTCAGACTTTGCAATCCTCTTACGCATCAAGCAAGGTGAAAACGAAAACGATGCCATCCGAAATCGGATTTCCGACTTTGACAAGCGACGTATTCCTCAACCAAAAACCCAATAAACAAACTAGCCATGAATAACAGAGGACTCCTGATAGCAGCTGAATTTCATTTTGCACATCCAGTGGAAAAAGACAGTTAAAAACATCACAAGTTGACACAAAACTCTGTCAGCTTCAGCTGTCAAAGTAAACAAGATTCAAGATGCTGCATAAATTTTCCGCATGAACTCACCTGTCAAATTTTGACCAATCAGAGCATAAAAATTGGACGTAGAGCGTGACCAACGCGTGACCATGGTGAGAAAAGTCAAAGGCAACTGTCTTCCCTGCCTGTAACAGCTGGCTGAATTTTCGCGTCCGAGGTCAGTTTGTAATCAAAATTTTAATTGTGTAGCACATAAACACAACATATTTCATATGAATTTAGAAAAAAAATTGAACTTGAGCCTGCGATCACTTGAAAACTAGTAACTTGTCAGCGGATAACTTCAAAAAAATACTTGACCTCGATGGGTCGACACCTGAGCCCGCGATACGGTCAAGTGATACTGGTCAGCGGGTACTCTGTTTTGACAGCTGTCAATTGATCAAAACATTGATGTCCAATATGTGTGCATTATCAGTTTAACTAGTAAAAGTATGAGATTGAACATTGTTCGCGATCTAGTAAAACAATTAACTGGTCAGCGGACAGCTTCCAAATAAATCACGTCACCTCGATGAGTTGAAACATGAGCCCGCGATATGGTCATGGGATACTGGTCAGTGGGTATCCTGTTTTGACAGCTGTCAATTGACCATATTGTGAATGTCCTATACTAAAATCCTATATTAAAGATAAGGACTTGCCAAGACATGCCTGAGACACCCCTCCCTTCCTTTTGATAGTCTCCCCTACCCCACCCGTACAATCTGTAGACGCGTACGTACGTATGTACGTACGTACGTACGTACGTACGTACGTACGCTCGGTCAATCACGTGACAACCAAACGAAAAGAGGTTGACCATATTCCATGAGCATGGGGCTCTGTCCCACGCGCGCTTCGCGCGCGCGGGAGCCCCGCTATGAGTATTTTCTCGAAATTTTAACTAAAACATATACACAATGTAGCTGCCATGCACACTATTTAAGAATAAGAATAAACTGATCTGTCTGGATAGTCCTGATTAAAAGTGGAATTCTCATGATGACTGGACTGGTCTGGCCAGCAAGCTCTAGCAAAAAATGGTAAGCGCCCTTAGTTTTTGTCAAACCAAATCCGTTAACTTGTAATTTAAGCTCTGTTAGACCTCTGGGGCAATAGCACATGTATGAATAGTCAGAGTGGTGGTGGAAAGGAAAAGTAGTACACTTACAGTCCAGTCGGCTTCGTCTTGTTCTCCTTGTTTCTTGAAGTTCTTTGTAGACGCTGACTTTTGCTTTTTGGCCTGTTCAGGTTTTGGCTTTGATTTCTTGTCCTGTTTTCCTCTACCAAACACAGTTTTGTCCCAAAGTTTTAACCACTTTAAGAGAGTACGATTGATAGCCTAAGAAAAAAAAGTGAAAAACAAGTAAAAACAGAGACTTGAACAAGAGAATTAAAATACAAATAAGATAAATATAGCCTTAGCATTAACAGCACTAGAACCACAGGTTACAGGTGTAGAGTGTGAGTGCCTGGGCAACAAGAACCTTAACCCTGAAACTCCTCACATTGTAACATTACCAATATTTTTTTTAGTTTTGAGAAAAACTGAAAAACTAAAAACAAGAGACTAAAAAAGTAGAAATAAAATACAAATAAAATAAATGTAGCACTTGCATTAATAGCACCAGAACCACAGGTTACAGGTGTAGAGCGTGAGTGCCCAGGTAACAAGAACCGTAACCAAACTCCTCACATTGTAACATTACCAATATTTTTTCGTTTTGAGAAAAACCAAAAAACCAACAAAAGAGACTTAAAAATGAGAAATAAAAAACGAATAAAATAAAAGTAGCACTAGCATTAATAGCACCAGAACCACAGGTTACAGGTGTAGAGCGCGAGTGCCCACGTAACAAAAACCTTAATCCTCAAACTCATCACATTGTGACATTATCAATATCATTTTGGTTTTGACAATTTTTTTTTCAGTTTCAAGATTTAGCTTATCTTGAATTTCAATTTTTGGCTCCTTTGTTCCTCAAACTCATCACATTGTGACATTATCAATATCATTTTGGTTTTGACAATTTTTTTCAGTTTCAAGATTTAGCTTATCTTGAATTTCAATTTTTGGCTCCCTTGTGATTAAAAAGCACCTTCATCCCAGCTAACACCAAGCAATGTACATGTACCTATATTAGGTAAAGAGATTTTGTGTACATTGTTCTTAAAACAAACTCAGTGATAGTTTATTACACCTGGACTAACAATGCAACGTTTTTTCAATAATAAAAACAATATCAATAACAATAATAATTGCACCATCATGCTTTCTCAAATGTTTGAACTTGTAACTCTTGCATAACTCTTTTCTGACTGACTCTTCACCTTTATTGTATTATTGTAAAAATACATTTACCTGACTCAAAAAATTTGAGTTATCAATAGGGTGACAGTGATAAAATTCTAGAAGCAAAGTTAATAACTCTGGCCATCATGTACATTTCAACAGCTACAGGAGAATATAATGAACTGTGAATGTTGCTGCTATAGGCCTTTTGCAAAGTTGATCACGTGATCAACTTTCTGTGTGGTTCTCCACACAAATACTTGTAAACTTTGAAATTTTTAAACTGTTATAAAATATACCCTTAAGCTTTAGGGGGCTCAAACTTTCTTTTTTTAAAAAGACAATTAAGGCCGTTACATGTGCAAGCAAAAGATTTAACGACAGTTTAAAAATTTCAAAATTTACAAGGATTTATATGGAATACCACTCAACCATGACTAGGTGGCAAGAGTTGTTTTTCCCATACAAATCCTTTTAATTCTTGGTGGCCGTTACAATCACTACTTTTGGGATATATGGCTGAAAATTTTGTGTTTACACAAAATTGATCACGTAACTAACTTTTACAAAAGGCCTATTGCTATAATCATATCTAGAGACATGACAGATAATCAAAATCATATTTTGAGATAACAACTAAACAATGATTATAACTGTAAAACTGGAAAGTTTTTCAGTACATATACATTACATTTTTTACTCACATCATCACTGAGTAGTTCTGTGAAATACTTTGGAGTGTATTTTTCAACCCATAGAACATGCTGAGCAGCCTTTCCTTCATCTTTGTCAGTTGCCAACTCTTCTGCTAATGGTTCAAGTTCTTCAACATCTGCACCATCATTGAGCATTCTACATTGCCAAAAAATAAAATAGTTACACTGTTTCAAAAATACTTTAGCCTTAAACCCATTTTAATCACACCAAGTCAAGCATAAATTATCTCCCGGGGGGGGGTTACTTTAGGAATTTTTGGGTGGGGATGTGCCTCTAGGACCCTCGAACCCTTAGCCCGTACCACAGCTACAATCATTGCCAAAAGTGTTGGGAAGGTTGCCTTTTCTACCTCTTTTTTCTTTCCTACCCAGCCCCTGGCCCAATGTTGAGCAAAACATTGATGTTTGTGCACGTAATTGTTCTGTTACATCAAAAGAGAAAAAGAGAAAACTCTCTTTTTTGAGGATTAAAATGGACTACCATTAAGTTGTACAACCTTCCAACTTACTTTTGTCTGTGATTGTAGTTCAAGTGAATTTTGCTACTCTATACTAGACTAAACTCCCCAAATCCCCCTTATCCAAGAGTAGCTGTTTTCCAGAAACTACTGAGGTCACTAGCACAGTCCAGCAAAAACAAAATCTATTTGATTTTTTTGAGTGGCAATTCCCAATTTCTCTAGTCTAGACTAAAATTTTCAAGCAACTGATCAGTTTCCTGGAAAATGATACCCTTTTCTACACCCAAATTCTCTGATTTATATACCCTATCGCAGAGTATTATTGCTTGAAAACCATGCCCCTCACAGCGGCACATATCTATATAGCCCATTTATGGTAGTACCCCACCTGGCATAGCCCTAATAGATTCTTTAAATAGATTAACAAAAGGTCTTGCTGTTAAGAGTTTAAGAAACCTACAAAATGAGTATTGGCAGACCCTCAACCTACCTATGCAGGGATGCTGTTAATTTCTCTGATTCTTCTATGGCTCTTCTTCGTCTCTAAGAGAGTAAAACAATTAAGGAGGCAGTTCAAAAGATGCCCTGGTTCAGTCATTAACATACCCAAAAACAAAAAAAATGAAATCTATGTCTGTGCACTTAGTCACTTGTAAGATCATAAGCATGCCATTGTTCATAGCTCACATACAATATTTCCTTTTCATGCTAATATAATTGTGTAATTTATAGCTCTTTTAACTATTTATTTGGGGGGTACCTTGCATGGGTTCTTATGGTCTTGTTTGTGCTTGCCCCTTTGGGTATATAACCTTTTTTTCTTCTTTAAATCTCATTTTTTATTTTTTTTGTAAAAAGTTTTTACGTAATTATGTATAAGATAATGAAACCCGATAAAGCTGTTAAAAAAAATAGATTACAGTCCAGTTACATAAACATACCTCCTCTTCAACATGTTCACGCAGGACCGAAAATGGAACTGACAGCAGCTGAAGTGAGTTTCCTGGTCCTCTTCTGAATAGTTTCTTTTTGGATGCCTGGGAGAGTAGAAAGACATGCATTGTTATTCAGGATAACTAATGTGAGTTAAATACAGTAATTTAGGTGAGGACCAAGAGAACTGTTTGCAACAGACATATTGACAGTGCCAAAAAAATTGTACACCATAATGCTGTATCATAATGGCTAATCAGGAGAGGTTTGATTGTTATGGATGTCACTAGCATTAACTGAACAATAATAATAACAATAATAATCATGCATGCACATTGTGGTATTCACAAACAAATTTGCCACACTGAACTCTGAAATTTCCTTAAGAACTAGCTGAGAGTATTTGATAAAAAAAAATCAAAGCATCTTCCCTTAGTGATCATTTCCAATAACCTTTTCTCTTGCTGAGGAATTGATCATTAGAAGAAAATTGATGTCAGTCGCTCTCGTTTTGCTGTACATGCACATGTACAGATCTGATGAACAGTCAAATCTGAGCACCTCCCAGAGACTATAATAATAAGCAATTGTTGGATGAAGTTTTTGTGATATCCAGAATAATCAGGGTCAAGGTAAGTGTTACCAGCCGAGCTGAAGGCCGAGGGTGATAACACTTACCGAGACCTTGATTATTAAATTTAGGATATCACAAAAACCGAATTTAATAATTGTTTTATTATACATTGTTTTCGAAGAAAATAATGACAAACACACCATCACAAGGAACCTGAATTGATATTGTCATTGGAAATCATGCATTTTGTGCGCAACCTACAGATAACTGACTAATCTGTAGGTTGTGCTGATTTCAAAAAATACATGTAGGTGCAGGCTCTTAGCCAATGAGAAGACAGATTGTGAGTACAATGTATAATAATTACTGTTACTATTATAAAGTGAGAATGTAATGCTGATGAAAACAAATGCAATAGTAAAATGTCATCATGTAGTCCAACAGAATGCAATGGCTCTCCCTCAAGAGGGTACCCAGTTTGTAACAATTGGTAAGAATGATGTGATTCTATTAAAAACAGTCATGATTGCATTTATGTACCTTAGACTGTGTTGAAGATTTCTCTTCATCCCTGTCACACTTGATTGACAAGTAAAGTCTCTGTCCATCTGTTCTTGTAACAGAGACTGACTCACAACTCATAGGAGGTCTGCGAAATACCCTCCTTCTCTCTGGCTTAGCTGAACACAATTCACTTGACTTTCTATCAACGCTGGCATAATTCTGGTTCAGCAATGGGTTGGGTTGAAGCTGTCTCAGTGGACTGCGTACACTTCCAAAGTTAGGCAGTTGATGGTTTATGTCATTAGCATCTCCACTTTTTACTGGACTAAGGCGAGCTTTCTTTCTACAAGGAGCTGCAAGGTTTATACATGGATTGTATTACAAACTTTGACACAAATAATCAGTGTGCAAAAAATGTTGTGTCCAATAGCCTTGGCAAAATCGGCATGGGAATTTTTTTGCTGTTATTTTTTGGTAAAGAGACATTTTTGGGCCTTGTTGGAGGCCCTAAGGATTTTTTGGGGGTTTTGATTTTGCCCCCATTTGATCATCCCTGTCACTTGAAATCAGGACTACACCCTGGGGCTTCACACTGTGATGACACCAGTTTATGGTTTCAATGTACTTATTTATCATGTTTCAACTGTTTGTAAGAAAAATTGTTGACATTCAAGGCTAAAGTGCACTGTAAAGTTATCTGTTCTGAATAGTTTAAAAGCATGATTGGAAGTTCTTCAAATAATATCAACAGAAATTTTATTTAATACAAAAAAAGGTGATTCCCATCGATAGCTGCCTATTTTGCTATGTAATTTTGGCTTGCAAACCAATGAAGAAATGCATGCATAAAATCAACAACATGCCTTTACAACCCTCTACAAGTTTTTCCCATCCAGATGAGCCAATCTGCTTGTGTTTCCAGTAAAATCCTCTATTTATTTATATTTTCGGATAGGAAACCATGCACATATCAAAAGCTCCGGGGTGGCCCCAGGGATGGTAAATGCCCAACCCGTGGGCAGCACAAAATTTGCTAATGCCCCACCTCTGGGACTGACAAGGTAGAAAAATGCATCACAGTGGCCTGGAAGGGGGGCAGGGGGAGGGTGCAGATGGAATTTACTGATGCATAACTTTTCAGGACGGTTGGTGATGTAGATGCACCTTAATTTCGAGTGTTTCATTACCTGGAGTGGAATCAAGTTTGTCCTTTCCATTAGTATCATCATCGTCATCAGAGAGAGGTAAGAACAATTCATCACAATCTCTTTTCTTTGACTTAGTTCGTGCTGCCGTGTTGTTGTTTTGATGAAATCCATTCACAGTCAGTCCATTTTCACCAGCTTTCTTATCATCATGAAAATTCAGGCTCCTCTTTGATGGAGCAAAATCTGTGTAAAAATTAATGGCATGGGATTTGTTAACTCCTTCAAGGCTCGAAAAAAGTCCCATCCAGTAGTCTGAAACAAGTTGATTTTCTTGCTGAGCAGGTAACTTTTAAAAATTACTTGCACAATGGGCCAGGGTCCAGGCAGGCCATCCTCTAATAAAATCATTAACTAGAAAGTGCAAGAAGTGGCCCTGAGCAAGAAAAACATGACAGCTGCTTGTCCAAAAGACAAGCTGAAATTTAAATTTTTTTGCAAGCCCTTCTTGTACCCAAAAATATCATTATTTAGGAAGACAGCAAATCCAGTTTGTTATGACCTATGATGCAACCTCTGGGTCACATCACTTGAACTGTGGTGTTCCACAGGGATCTATCCTGGGCCTGCCACTGTACTATTTTGATGTATATGTTGCAGGTAATTTTTTATTTCAGTTAATTTTTGTTTTTTCTTTAATCATTCATTACCAAAACAAAGCCAAAAAAAAATTAACCGAAATAAAAATTAACTGCAACATCTATTACTCCACTTACAGACATTCTTCAATTTTATACTTGGTTTAAATTTAATTTGCCTTTCTTTGAAATTCATTATCATGCGTTGCCATAACTAAAAACAAAGGAAAAAAATCTAAATCAAGACAAAGTTGAACCACAACATATGGGCATTGAAGTGAAGGTCTGGTTTGGTGTTGTATTGTTTTAAAGCTATCGTTTTCTTGGGCTCTCTTGTTTTGACTTTCTTTGTCTCCCGTCACTCGTGAGTTTTATTGGTTCCCTCAATGAAGAAGAGACGCGTGAGGTGAGAGTGGAATCGAGAGGAATCACACGTCCTTGGCCACTTGCATTGGCTATGTTGTCTTCGACACCGAACAACCAAAGGCGCATAAACTTTATTAAACTTTACATTCATTTTAACATTCTTGCTTTGAATAGTATGCTACATGTAAGGACGCTCTTATCAAAATATTGCAAACACCGCAGATCGTGGCTGCTCTCCTTTTACGTACGTTGACGAGAAAAAAACCTACTGAAAACTTACCTTCTTCGTCCAAATCATCCAACATCTCTAATTCATCCGCATAGCGAGATTCAAAGTCATCTTGTTCCGGTATTTCCCAGTCCTCCATTTTGGAGGATTTGGCCACAAATTGAACTTTATTCAAGTAGATGCTCGCATGCTTCCCTCCGCCATATTGCTGTAAAAACTCCCGCCAAAGTCACTAGTCACGTGGTCATTTATCCAGGCTTTCACGGTTATAACCTGATTACGGGACGGGACGCGGGATTGGCGCGGGTATTTTTTTTTTGACAGTTTATCCAGTTTGTTCAGGGCCATGACTTGTTTACCTGTTTGTTTACCGCCAATACATTTTGTAGCTTCCAAAGACCACGCAAAGGCTCTGTAACATCGTGCGTAGAGCTGCAGCTTTTTAATATACGGCAAGAAAGGATAGCCTGCGTGCAGGCGCAAAAA
This sequence comes from Porites evermanni, assembly GCA_942486025.1. Lineage (NCBI taxonomy): Eukaryota > Metazoa > Cnidaria > Anthozoa > Scleractinia > Poritidae > Porites > Porites evermanni. The sequence continues at coordinate 949,305 of CALNXI010000004.1, read as the reverse complement.
GGGGAGGGGGGAGGGGGGAGGGAGAAAGGGAAAAGGGAAGGGAGCCCTCTCCCTCTCCCCAATCCCCCTCCCCTTTTTCCCTTCCTCCCTATCCCCTATCCCCTATCCCCTATCCCCTACCCCTTTCGGCGCCTGCTACGCAGGCTAAGAAAGGATAAAAGGACTTCTCTTGTATACTGGCATCTCCAGAATATCCAGCTACATTATTGAAGTAAAACTGGTTTCCATATGAGAACCGCTAAAATTAGGCCTGATCTCAGGTTAGGGGTGTGGTTCAGGGACTTTTTTTACCCCGGTTAGCATAGCATTATGGGAAAGGGAAAAATCCCCAAAGGAAAGGTATTTTCCCTTTCCCATAATGCTATGTTAGCTTGTGCCATATTGTTGCGAGATGATACACTCTAATACAACCCTTATTTCGAATAGTGGAAGCTGAAAGCATTTCTTGCTATTTGTTGTGGGAGCTATGAAGAGCTATTCCTTTTGACTACAGAAACCATTATGAAAGTCATGTGCAATGCCTAAGTGAAAACCTCAATAGGAAAACGAAATCGAGGAAAGAACTAATTGAATTGTAAGCGGAAGTGCAGATCGAACTATCTCACAAACAACGTTCTATATCAGCAGCAATGGAAGATAATTTACTGTGGAATTTTCATGTTTTCCTGCTTGAAATAGCGAAGGAATTGGCAGAAGGGGACCTTCAGCAAATGAAATTTGTCTTGAAGGGATATGTAACATCCGCTAAATGCGACGAAATGAACGCTTTACAATATGTCGATGAACTGCAAAAATTGCTGCTTCTCACTCCAACAAAACTTGAAATTTTTAAAGAAACACTGAAGGTCATTGGACGTCCAGATCTTGTTGAGAAGATTGAAAAGAAAGAAGCGGCTTTTGCCACTCTTCCTGGCAAGAACTTGGAACAGAAAGGTTGGTAATATGGCACCAATGAGATCCTCCAGCACTGTCTTCCTTACCCTCCCCCCCCGCCCCATGACTTTCGATCAGTCGTCATTTATATATATAAATCAAACGGTCTTTATTTTTGTTTATTGATATGACCTATTGTTATTCTATTGATCAATATTATCAATTAGTCAATGAAAATTTAGCCTGAATTTCATCCGATTACTTCAAATCCTTATTACTCCCTCAGTAACGTTTGAATTGACTGGCCATTAATGCTGTCTAGTGACGTCACTACTCCTTTCCTTTAATTCATGGAAAAAATAAAACAGATTTTTAAGTGGCAAACTAAGAAATATCGTTTGGAAATGTCTGCACGATCCAGAACAGCCGACAGAATTTCTTTACTCGTTTTGATCGTAATTCATGTTTAACGTTCAAACTATCAATTGCATGCAGTACTCTGAACCTGTTGTAATTCAAACTCGGTCACAATCACGCAATGAAATCAGAAATATGTACACAGAACAATTTCCTTTAATTTAAAAGAAGCTATTTGGTCCTTAATGAAGAAAAAAGAAAACAAGGAAACAAGAAAGAAAAGCTGACAGAATCATTACACTTGACGGTGAAAATAGCAAGAAGGTCGCATGACAACATGACATTGGTCTCAGAAACTTCGCATAAACAAAATCATTGCGAAAAGCACGAAGTGGCTCTAAATGAAAAACCTACCAACTCTTTGCAATGATTCTTCATTCGCAGTTCAACTTAGCAATTCGGTTTCGAAAACAAGGGCATTTTGCTGTTTACGATAAAGATTATCGAAATGTTTGAACTCCACGCAAGCATGCCACTGATGCGATCCGCTGAATATCAAGCGACAATCCCGCTAAAATTTCTCATAATTATACATAATTATGCAAATGTTTAGTGCAATCAATCAATCAAAATCACTACCTGGTTTTCAGGTAGTTATGTCACTGGACAGCATTAATGTCTGGTTGATTCAGACGTTGCTGAGAGGAGAAAATGATTCAAAGCAATCGGGTGAAATTCAGGTTTGTCAAAATCAAAATCAAAATAGTGAGGTTTTATGAATTCTTATTTACAGTAGGTTGAAGATAAATAAAAATATAAATCTTTGTACAAGTATTCCGCCCTGAAGCATGTTTCATTTAAAAAGTACAGCAACTTGAACTTCCGAGTTTTCACAGTGCATGACACCAAAATAGGAAGTTAATGCTATCTTGTTGAAAAATGTCTTTCCTCTTGAAGTTCAGCAGCTTAACCATCTCGGGTATTAAAAGATGTGTTTATGTGCATGTATGCTACAATGAGGGACAAAAGTGTTGAGACACTTCCGTAAAATGGCCCCTTTTTGCATAATGGACATAGATATTCCCCTCCCCTGTCTACCCCAACCCCTTCCCCCCAAAATCAATGTTGTACTTTGGATCCTTAAGTCTTTCTTTTACTTCAAACAACATTGATTCAGGGGGTGAGGGGATTTAAATGTTTGATAAAAGCACCGGTTTAAACAAGTGTGTCAACTACTTTTTTCCCCGATAATCTGTAGCTCTCGATTGAAAAGAAAGAGCTTTTATAGACAAAAGTGAACTCCCGATGCACGTTTTTGTTGATTTCCGACGGCCATATTGGTGGACCAAAACTGTCCACCAATATGGCATCTCCATACAAAGCTCTACAAAGGTGTGTGAAACGTTTCGGCAAATAACTCAGAAACTGTAGGCTACAAAGACCTGAGACTTGGACAAATTGTTTATATATTAATCTTTTACAACATTTCATTTTCTTGGCCTCTTCCACTGGACTGTTTCTAATTTTTTTTTTTTTTTTGCCATGTTTATTGCTTGACATGAAAATGAAGAATTTAACAGGTTGTGTTTTTGTTGTTGTTGTTTTTAAGATGTTCACACATGAACCCTCAACCAGATGTATCCATGTCTGTGGAACCATGACCCAGTCCTATCAATTGTGACATTGTCAGTTTTTTGGTTAACTTGAACAGGGAGAGTGGTCTTTCCAATCATACTCAAATGTGTGTGACTCATGCAGACAAACTGACCAGAGGAAAACACAGAAAATCGTTTGATGTTGACCTGTAAATTTTAAGGAAAATCTTGCTCCACTACTTGCCTCTACTTTCGTTAAAATTTTATCAAGGTCCTTAGGGTTGTCCCAACAAATAAGTAATTCATTTTTGTTATTGGGATAGTGTGGTTTTTGTAACCCTCCCCCAATCCTAGAAAGAATTTTGCTGGGGTCTCTAACAATTTATTCATTTGCAGGGGGCAAGAGAGAGGGTGTTAATTATTGGAACATGCACTCAAATGATCCATTGTTTGTGACTTTTAGAGTATGATGCAGTTTGTGATGGCATTGAAAAAGCAGCAGCCGCAGGAAAGTTCAAGAGTTCATCACGAGCTGACCTAAGTGCTTCTAAAAGTAAGGGCTGACTAGTGGTTAATTCTAACCGTTAAAAAAATGGAAGAGGATTTATGACTGGGTATGCCACAGGCAGTCAATTCAAAACAGATTTCGGCTGTTCAAGCATACATAAACCCTTTTTGCAAGAAACCTCCCATTTTTTTTCTCTTTTATATTATATCTATTTTGTAAGATCAATTTGTTATCCAATTCAAAAATCATATAATAGTATTAGTTCTTTAACTCTACCTTGCGCTTCTCATTTCATTCTAGCTAAACAAAATAATTCAAGTAATGTAAAATGTAGAAAATCAGTAAACAATGAATTAAAGATAATAAATAAATATGTTTGATCCATAGATCAACCAAAAAAGATGTCCCAGTTATACTTTGAAGTGGGGTCCAAGATAGCACCAGACCACAAACTTGCAGGGTTGGCAACAGGTGGTGAAACTGGTGAAGTTGACATGGCAAATGGAGGAGACTTACCTGATGCTTTGAGTCCAGGTGCAGGGCTGAGCAGTCTCAAGGATCTAGAAATCAACAAACCTGCTTCCAGTGAGTCCTGTGAAAGTACAGTTATGGATGGCACTTGTTCAGAAAAGTCTCCGCTTAGACCCAATATGACAGGCTTTGGCACAGGAATGGCAAGTTCGACAACCTCACACAGCAGGGAACCAGGCGATGATGATGATGATGTTACTGACGGCAATCCAAACAAGGAAGGAGAATCCAAAGAGGCGACAGCAGGTCATGAGGGATTAAACACCAGCACTGCTGCATCTGGTTAGTAAAATATGTATGTACTTGATCCTTGAAGCCTCAATAAATCCACATACATCATTCCTCCAGACAGATCGCCAAACATTTCCTTAAAGAATTTGTTGAGAGAATTATATGAAAGATCAAAGCATTTTTGTTTGTTAAGGCCCTGTTTGCACAATGACAAAAAATAGAATTTGGCATTTGCACAAAATTTAATTATCACCAATTTTTCATTTTTGCGACCTTGATGGCATCTGAGACACGTGAATAACTAGAAATGTCAATTAAAGGAACTTTAACTGGTCATGTTTGCAAAATAATATGACCTGATGAAGGATAGCCTGCAAGGAACAAGGAGTTTGTCAGTTTAGAAACCTGAAAAGAGGAACAACAAGCTTACATATTAGGGCCATTTATACGAGGAAAAATAAGACGTGTCTTACATAAGACACGTCTTAAACAAGACGCGAACTTTCTGTATAAACGGCACATTTCGTCTAAAATAAGAGGCTGCTTAGCTAAGACGCGTCTTATTAGATAAGACATGCTCGTATAAATGGTACAGTTTGCGTCTTATTTAAGACGCGTCTTATGTAAGACGCGTCTTATTCTTCCTTGTATAAATGGCCCTATTAATACCTTCCTGATTTTGTCATTGTAAACCTGTAATATATACAATTATGTATTTTTTTTCACCCTTAAGGGTAATTGTTGTCTAATACACGTGCATGCATGTATGGAAAGATTTGCTCAAATATG
>CALNXI010000004.1:931921-939421 GCA_942486025.1 Porites evermanni | reverse complement strand
AGTGAGTAAAATATTGTTTGTGCCATGAGAAAATAAAATTCATATCTTCAAGCGGCCGTGTAATGTTCTTTTTATTATATAGACAAAATGACATCGATAAAATAATAGAGGGAAATTACCAAAATTACGTCATCGATAAACTCAGTACGTGTGAGATTATGGAAAATAAACCACTCGGGTCCTGGATGTAGTTTTTGTGAATTTTACGAGTGGTATATTTTCCAGTAAAACACTCGTGTCTGTATAATAAAAAAGTATATGTTACGATAACGGGTGTAGAAATTGCAAATTTGGTCTCTGTAAGGTAAGGGTGTCCAAGATGGAAAGTCAATAATTATTGTTTTGAACCATGAACAAAGGTGTCACTCAGGGTTATGTTTAAAGAAATATCTTTTAAAATGCTGTCATATCTGTTTGAGTGTTAATCGCAAAGATTGGTCTCGTTATTAAGGGGTTTCTAATTTCTGGGGAGCTTCTCTTCCATAATTGAGTCCTTCCAGGGTAAGATAGAGTTTCTTTAACCAACTGATTTGCATATAATTATAGGTAGGTATAGTGTTTATAGAAGCAGTGCAAAGTGTTGTCTTGATCTGGTAGATGGGGTATTTTTGTGTCTTTTTTGTGTTTTTATCCTGTCCTTTGGTTATCGTTAGATCCCATCAACCGTAGCCCCTTCAGACACCTCATGAAATTTACACAACATAGTTTTCCTCATTACAGGGTTTTCCCTCAATATTTTCCTTTTGGAGTCCCTAAGACTCCTTTAATCAAAGGTTGAGGGTCCCAGAGGGAACAGTGGGAGTCCTAAGGTTAGCATTGTTTCAAATTCCAGGAAATCTTTGAAACATTTTCGGGTTTCTTGTAAAAAACAGAAGCATCACTACAATCTTTCGCTAGGCTTTTGTACATTATGCTTTTGCTTCCCTACTAAAATGCTCCACCTTAATGCTCCATTTTTCCCACTAAAATGCTCGGTCTCTCCAAAAAAGTCACTAAAATGCTCGGATAATGCTCATTATAAAAACGGTTTTTTAAATTAATTTCAAAGTTTACGCTTACAAAAACGTTCAAGTGCTGCAAGTAACAACGACAACGTGTACAAGTTCATAAATACAGCCAAAAAAACCAGCTTTATGAGGTTTTTTGTGAATTTTGAATTTTAGTCTTCATTTTGTTTAAAAAAGCAGGAGCTCATGGGGCATGGGCTGCTGAAAAAAGTTAATTTCTATTTTATTTTCTCGGAAAAATTAATTTTCTGGGCAAAAGGCCACTAAAATGCTCGAATAATGCTCAATGCTTTTGCCTCACTAAAATGCTCGAAAAAATGCTAGCATAATGTACAAAAGCCTACCTTTCGCAGCCTAAAGTTCCATTATTGGAATTTATCAGCAACATGTTGTTCTTAGTCATAAGATACACTTTTTTATGCTGAACAATGTGCCTCCTTGTAATTTCCAGGGTTTGATTCTCGATGTTTGTCTTTGCATTTGAAACTGTCGCTTGAAAGCTTTTTCTAAGCTTGAGGTCACTGATACTCAAAATGTGATCTGTAGAATTTGGTGCCTTTCCAGGGCCAACTTCTGAAGATTTTATAAGCTTACTGTTGGTTGACTTTGCAGATCTAAACTAATTATTAGTAAACTATCGCTCTAGAACATGTGCGTCCTAGAGGACCAGTTCTCTTTGGTGTTTTGCGTCCTTTTTTTCTTTTTCGGCTAAACAACGCGTCTCTGACGCGTATTTGCGCGATAGTTGCGCGTATGGGAAAACCCTGTCATTATGTATTAGGGTTAAGCACTGCCTTTTACAGATTAGGGTTAAGCACTGCCTTTACTGATTAGGGTTAAGCACTGCCTTTACTGATTAGGGTTAAGCACTGTTTCAAAACTGATTAGGTTCTTTTTTTGGGTTGGGGTTGATGCTCTATGTGCTTTAATTATTTCCTTTCCATCCATCAAATCCGCAGTGGTCTAGTGGTTAGCTTGGTATACTAGGTTTTCTAGGTCGTGGGTTAAAATCCTACCGCTCCTCATGTCAAAATTTTTTCTTTCAAATTGAAGAGACTTGCACTTTCATGAACATTTCCAGCTTGAAATATCATCTAAGTGTTATATAAAAGCAGAAAACAGTCCTACCTTGTGTAAATTTCATAAGGGGAGAAAGGGACTATGGCCGATGGGATCTAATGCTGACCCTGTCCTTTAGAGTGTACTTTTGTTATTTACCTACCCATACACACCTTTTGGAACTTTTATGGGGAATGAGGATTTTCAAAGGGGGAGGATCAAACAGAGAAAGGGGATAGCAAACACATTGCCAAAGGGGAGGTGGGCAGGGAAAAAAGTTCTTATTGCACCATAATTCCCAGTCACCTGGCAAAAGACACTAAAAAAGATCATTTTGCCTGTATCTCTATAGACACTGATGACATTCTGAGGTGTTTTAGAAATACCAGCTTTTTTGCATGTGTGCTTACTAAATTTGTGGAATAATGATTGGAGACTGAAAATTGTGTCTTTGTTCCAACAGCTCCCATGCAATGGAAAATGCTAATGAGGTAATTGAGGTCCTTTACACAAAGGAAGAGCTGATGATTGAATCTACAGGCAAAGAACCCATTACAATGCCCGTGAATCCTTTCACCCTTTTAGTTCAGGATGTGAAAGATTTCATTGAACAGAACTTGAATATTCCAGTGTCACAGCAGTATCTTCGTTTCAATGGGCAAAATGTGGAGGAGATCGATTTAGTTTATGATTTGTTCATAAAGTCAAAAGGGTCACCAAAAATTAAAGTGGACAAGGACAGAGAGATTGAGATCAATGTTTCTTTAAGTCCAGATGCAGAACCAAAAAAAGTTACCATAAATTGGTTTGCAACAGTGGATGAGCTCAAGGAAAAGCTGATGCAGCAATACGACCTTGACACCATCAACACAATTCAGTTGGATGGTGTTAGTATAAATGAAGAAAGAAGGAAAAGGTTGATTGATTTTAACCTCAAGCCAACAAAATCAAAGTTTACAGTACGTTCAGCGACTACCCCTAAGAGCACTCTCAGGGGATTTTCTACCAATGATTTTGGGTAAGATGAGCTTTTTCACTTCTAGTTTGTGTTGTAATAACTAGTGTAGGCAAGTGTTAACTTCAGACATTAATCTTTACATAGAATACATAATTGCCTCCCACACAGAAACTTTATTCAAGAATTATAGCACAATTCTCGTAGGCTGCTGGTAGCGTAGGCTAGGGACGTCTCTAGGATTTTTAAAAGGGGGGCACACCGTATCACACCCAAGGTACTATCTACATTGTCAAGTTTACAACCCTGCTGTGTTTTACTAAAAGTGAAATGAGCCGCAGAACAGAAGTGTCTGTATTTTGATAATAAACTTACTAGCATATTATCACAAATTCTGCAAGCTGATTGGCCAATGACTCTCGAGTTAGGGGCCGACCATTTGACTTTTGACAAAGCAAATGGGTTATTTGGTTTGGGTAAGAATTTTTTTCCTGCCATACAACGGTGTGAGATTTTTTTTCAGCATTATAAGCCATGAAATATATTTTTTTCAGTGTAGGTATTTCTTTCCTTGCAAGACTTTTTTTTCCCTCGAAATCAATCTGCAGGATATTTTTTTCTGAAATTACCCATGCCCCCCTCAAACGTCAAATGGTAGGCCCATTATGGATATGACCTAAGATATAACCTCAGAAAGCAGAAGTAAAGTGGTCACTTTTGCAGTGTACTTATAAAGTTTTATTATCTATTTTCTTCCCCCCCAAAGGTCCCGTACAAGAGGATTTGGCTGTGGGCGTACAAGAGGATTTGGTTCCGAACCAAGTTCCAGTTTTAAATCACGATATCGCGGGATTGATGATCTTCCAGGTATTAAACATTTATCCATAACCAAAAGACTGACTGTTGTTTGAACACCAAAATGATTTCCTTCCTTGTGGAACGCTTTGAGATGCAGTGAAGCTCTGTAAACGGACATTCTCGTAGGCGGACAGCATTACTTACGGCCGCCTTCACAAAATCCTGCTTTTCTCAACTCCCAATCAAACTCTGTATTTTTACATTCCCGCAAGCAGGCAGCTCGAGTTACGAGCACCTTTCTCACGTCCCGAGGGTGTCCGCGCGCCCCGAGGGTATCCTCTCATGAGAGCTTTCACTATATACAGCTATTGTGAGAAAGGTTGTCGGTTTTGAGTTCGCTGTTCTTCAAAGAAATTTGAAAGAATGGCTCGAGAGGCCATGGACTTATGTTTGCGCGTGGTAAAGGAAAGCAATAAAAGAAGTTTTGACAGCTACAGTGTCTGGAACAGTGTATTGATCATATCCCATATTACCTTTCGGGATCGTCGCGTACACATTTTTGCTGACAACCTCTCTCGAAATAGCTGTATGTTTGAGAAGAGAATTTGCATTAAAACTGGCTTGGTGGTTTACGGTGAAGTATGTATTCAAGATTTATAGAAGAAACCGACTAGAGTTCTAGCATAAAATTCTCCAATCTGTTTGGCTTCATATTGTTCATAACTAGTTTGATACATATTTCTTGAGTGAGTGAGCTGGCATTTAAGAAGCAAAACTAAACAAATTGTTTTCGAACATGTAAAAGCCGCAATTAGCCCAGTGCTTATAAGCGACAGTTTACCGTACCTTAGGTTCATGACCGAGGAATTTATCTGTGTGTCAAAAAATTGAATTAGTTTCGCGATGGCAGGATATTCTGCGCCTCCGTCACGTTTGGAGTTACAACAAGATAACAGTTTAGATATGAATTATCACTTTTTTGTTAATAGGACTAAGCACGTTACGCGCTGGAACTGAAGGGATACAACACGATAGTGCAGCGGCTGGCAACAGGGTAAAACCGACTTATTTTATTCCATTTAGCATTTTTTTTCTTCTCGTATTGGTTCTTTGTAAAACTGCATAATTTTAAGCAAACAGTGAGTTGCGTTATGTATTTCTGCTTAAGCTTTAATTAGCAATAAATGAATTTGGCTTTCGTAGGATACGAAGAATTAAGCAGATCGAGGAGGGTGTTATCGGCCGAGGTGGATAACACCCTCCGAGATCTGGTTAATTCTTCATATCCTACTCAGCCTCATTCATTAATTGCCAAGTATTAAGTAGTAGTATGTAAGCTTTAAGTTTTATATTGTGTTGTTCCAGCCTGAAATGGCTAATTATGGCAGTACTGATGTTTTACTTTCTTGGCACTTGACACACAGCTTTTCACTCTATTTTCTTTTAAATCGTTACGCCCTCTGATTATGTAAACAATCTCACCCCACATTGTCAGCCAATCAAAACTGAAACTAATACTTACCCGCCGACTTTTTTTCCCGCGCTTATATGGCTACGTTGTTACACCACGTGATTGGCTAAAACAATCTCCCCCCATGCCACTTTGTCAGCCAATCAAAACTGAAACCAGTACTAGCTCGAACACTTTTCTCCCGCGCTTGGACCGACTGCGTTGTTACATCATGTGACTGGCTAAAACAATCTCGCCCCACTTTGCCAGACACGTTATTATTATTATTGTTATCATTAATCGGAAGTGAAACGTATGCTATCTTGCACGCTTTTCCAGTTCTTTTCCTGGCCACGTTGGATTGATAGCTCTGATTTTGGTTCACTTAATTACGTGCCCGTGTGGTGGTTGGCCATTTTATTGCAAGACTAATGATTGAGAAACCTAAGTCCATTAATTTGTTTTTCATTTGTTTTTCGTTTTGTTGTTGTTGTTGTTGATGTTGTTTAAGTAGCCTTGCCAGGGGCAGAATTTTGAGTTTATGCACTCTGGGTGTAAGTTAAGTGCCGACTCTGTGTCGCAGTTGAGGTCTATTAATCTTTTGTTTCATTTTTCTGCATAATTTTTACATTTTAGTTGAAGACTTCGACCCCGAACTCAAGTCGTTGTTTTAGTGACACCCTTGCACTCTAATTACTTGCATTCTTCTGAAACTTTTCACTTGTAAAGTAAGCGCTTGCATATGCTTTGATTTTACTGATATTTTTCTTGAATCCACACTTCTCCACTCTTACGTTGGCATTACAGGTATGAGCCAGCCTTGTATTATGATTATTTACTGACGATGAATCTCTCTCTTTTTCTTTTTTTCTATCCATTCTAGGAGGGCGTAGTCATGCTTTATGGCACGGAAAAGAGTGTGTTGGAGAAATTTCAACTTGACAAGGAGGAATGGAAATTTTCAAAAGAAAAAGCAGTTACTCTTACGATTCAACTCATAGACCAAAGGTACTTTAAACTTGCCACACCTGCAAAGATCATTCTGTATATCAAATAAAGCTCTTTCAATCTGTACTCATAACACAACTACAACGTCACAGGCGTAGCCTCCAACGCAGACGTTCTTTTGGATCGTTACGCAGGAACGCGTGACGAACCCCTAAGAACGTCTGCGTGGGAGGCTAAAACAGGCACAGAAAAAATGCAGTTGTTCCTTTTGATTTTGTAGCTGAAATAATAAGGAAAGCTCCTGGGTAGCGCTTTCCGATAGTGCTTTTTCATAATGCTATGGGTTGTTTCTTTTGAGACGGTGGGCAGAGCGAAGTCTTATCAAGTGCGTTGGTCTTCACATTTAAACTTTCCCTAGCTTGGGACCAAGCTCCGCTGTGGGGAAAAATGGCAGAAAATGAATTAAAACGGCATAAAAATTGGCGACCGAAGTGAGCCGAGCGGTGGTCTGGGGAGGGGGAGAGGGCGGCCGTCGCTCCCCTTTCCCGTTTGCCCTCCCCTGACTACCGCTCGGCTCGCTTCGCTCGCAGATTTTACTTTTCACCTTTTTCCCAACTGCGAAGCCTTGCCATGAGGCTTGGGGATGGGGTGCGGATGTTATGTTTCTTCTCTTAACATGAAACTCAGCTCCAATAACTTCTTTTGCTAATCAAGGTGCGAGTGTCATGTTGTTTACTGACAAATAACAGAATTTCATTTCATTTAGCATAGACTGCTCACAGTCCCCTAATTTTCCGTAAGATCGTCGAGTTGAGCGCTCTGCGTTACAGGTGGCCATCTTGGCTGGGTGTCAAATCTACTTAGGGGGCGGGGGACGGTTTGGGAGGAGGCGCTATAAACCGCAATAAACCACGACGCCCGCGCCCTCAGTACATATGAAACTAAGATGGGCGCCCTTACGGGTAAGCACTCAATCCTGATGATCTTACGAGCAAATAGGGGACTGTGCTTGGAATGCTAATGTACGCCGAGCGCGATTACAGTGGAAAAAGTAAATAAGAACATTACAAAGAAATCTGGCCATCATATTCATTGTCCCAGCGTTTTTATTCACCCCTTTATATATCATAGTACCGCTGAGACGTTCTTAGGGCTTCATCACGTGCTCCCCAGAACATCTGCGTGGGAGACTAATATACCCTTGGTTTCTGCAAACTGACTCCTTCTTTTCTTTTATTGCAGCACGGAAGGAGTTTCAGGTCCTTCTCCGTCCTATATGGCTA
>CALNXI010000004.1:831921-924421 GCA_942486025.1 Porites evermanni | reverse complement strand
ACAAGGTTCGAGGTGCCTCACATTTCCCATTTTATTCTCCACATACAACAAAAAAGAACAGGAAAGATTAAAGGAGAAAAGGAGATCATCAAGAGAATTCCACCCACTTTTCGTGTTAGTCCCGGGGGGTACTCCCCATAATTTACTATGAGGGGGTGCCCCGCACGAAGGGGTCCCTTTTCAGCCCTTGAGGTGCTTAAAAGGGTAGCGATTTCACAAGCTGAGAGGAAAAACGGAAAGGTCAAAGGACATTTCCCTGAATCTGCCATCTAGGTTCTTCCGTAAATTGGTATTTCAAAGTTCTATTTAAGGGGGTTTATCATAAGCAAAGTGGGTCAAAGTGGGAGCAACAATAAGCGCATTTCTGTGGGTACATGACGGGGGCTCGATTTCCTCTATGAGGTATAAAGACACCCGCCTTTATGGTAAATAGTCTGAACCTCCGTGGACTCTGTAGGGAGTTTGAGATGCCCCTTCCTCCCCCGCTTCCCTCCTTCAACACTGGCATGCAATCCCCCGGGCGTGTAATATCTAACTACTTTCTCTAACATTCAAAATGGCCTTTGAACAACAAAAGAAAGACATTTCTTTTTTTTTTCACGCCTGTGTAAACAACTCCATTCTCGTCCCCAGAGCCCGTCGTTTCTTGGTCACGTGGTCTTGAAACGAGGTTGCACTGGTTCGTTACAAATTAAGCCGAGTGGCTTTGGGGACGAGAATGAAATAACCCATAAATTTCCCTTAAATAGTTTTCGCGAGAAGCAGTGTGGACACCATTTGATCAGGTACATAGAGTATCTGGCTTTGTTAACAAATCCGCTGAATTCGTATGATGTGCCTGCGAGCAACTTCGCAGCAAGTTCAACCGAGGGCCGCCGAAGGGGACGGCTAGTTTTTTGGCACAATTCTATCGTATTAAATGGAAAGACAAGCGGTAAGTTCATACTAACTCATAGTACTTTTTAAACGTGAAAATATCCCACTACTTAAAGAAAAAAGCGAGAAAACCCGAGCTACTTCTGAACAGTGAAGTCGCACAGCGACACGCGGCAGTTTGTGGTGTGGTGTTTACTTCCGGTCGCTTTTATTTGTAACGCAAAATAACGAAAGATCCATAAAGAGTATAGAGAGATAAGGAGGGTAAGATGGCGTTTGTAACATTGACTGAGAACCCAGGGATACAGAGGACTAGAAATTCTAATGCAAGACTTAAACTTCTTCGTCGTGAGCTGTGTTGATATTGGTGGTGCAAAAATGCCCCAAATATCGAGTGCAGCCAATATAGAAATCGTTCATTAAGCAAGCCTAAAATGCGGATAATTCCACAGATGACAAGGAAGTTAGGAACTGATCGGATCAGATTTATCACAGACCGGACAAAATCATCAGATTAGATCACGGACTTCAAAAGTGAAAATACATGTAGTTAAAAAAAACATTAGTCCTGAAAAGTTTGAAACAATCAATAATAATAGTTATTATACATCGTACTCATTATCTGTCCTCTCATTGGCAACTGAGCTTACAGCTAATTTGGAAATCAGCGCAACTTACAGATTAGTTATCTGCTAGCAGATAACTGACTAATCTGTAGGTTGCGCGTGCAAAATGCATGATTTCTAATAACAATATCCATTCAAGTTCCTTGCAATAGTGTGTTTGTCATTATTTTCTTCAAAGCAATGTTTAGTAAAACAATTATTAGATTCGGTTTTGTGACATCCTAAAATAATTAAGGTCTCGGTAGGTGTTATCAGCCTCGGCCTTCGGTTTGGCTGATAACACTTACCTCGCCCTTGATAATTCTGGACATCAAAAAAACCTCATCCAATAATAATATTGTTTAAAATAATAATAATAATCAATTCCAAACATCTCCATCCCCTCAGGGGATTTGTCTTTTTTTTTCTTCTGTTTTTCTTCTTTATTCTTAAGTTTACTTGGGTTTCATGTTGTTTAGTTATATGATACCCCACTAGGAAGCAAATTCCTTAGCAGTGATTACTGTGTGTCCCCATCAAAATACCTCTAAGGACTGGAACAACCTAGACAATGACATTAAAAACAGCAAAACACTGTCCTTCTTTAAGGCACAGCTTAAAACTTTGTAAATAATGCCTTATCTAATATTGTTAAACTATATTATATGTTATTTTAAATCAATTTTCATCTCTTTTCTTAGTATGTAATTTTTAAAGTAGGTGATTTTTTTGGTGTTGTTGTTGTTGTCATTTTGTCATTTATGATCTGCAGGGCCCCACTGAAAACCGCTAAGGCAAGTGGGCTCCCTGGATAAATATTATTATTATTATTATTATTATTATTATTATTATTATTATTATTATTATTATTATTATTATTATTATTATAACCTCATCCTTGTGGTCCTTTGCAGAGTCCCCCACTTTGTCCCAGGTCCCTGTTTAGGGGATGACAAATGACAGGTGCATAAATCTGACAATGAAAATATTACATGTGGCATACGCAATGTTATTTTCTGTGTCCACTTTCATTTTTACTTTATGCAAATGTTTTCTTAAATTGTACTGGTAGGCTTTCAGTGCTGAGTTTTAAAGATGATACTGTAACGTTGCTAAGAGAGTAGTCTAGCCTTGCCCCAGGACTTCGGGGTGATAATCATGTGCGGTTCGTTAAGAGAGTGTAGACAGCCTTATTTGCAGTGTAGAGACGTTGTAGTCGTTATGGAACCCCCCACCACTGCTTTCCAGGGCTGATCCCTATTAAAAACTCCTGGGAATTCATAAATTAGACAATATAATTATATAAAAATTCCAATATTCTGCCCTACATGTAAGTTGTTTTGTTCAGCTGAATAAATTTTAGTTTTGTGCTGCCAGTAGCACTTTTAACAATTAATGGCAATAGAGAGGGGAAATGTTACAACTTGTAACCATAGTAGCAATCTTTTTTGACAGAGACTGCTATTTGCATGGTCGAACAATGGAAGAAAAGTATGGGCTACTGTTTGGTTCCTGACTGCAGTCATGCACAGCAAAGTCATGCATGTCCATTTCTTTTGTTTTTATCTGCCATATTTGCAGGACCAAAAATTTGCTCCCATGGCAACGTGACGTAACGACTTCTCTCTTTTATGACACCTTTTGATTCGCCATTTGCACATCTCCCATAAGACACCTTGTTTGCCGCCCAAAATTTGCATAACCTTTGTTTTTTATTTCTCCTGAGCATTACAGTGGTCCCAAGAGAAATAAAAGGGAATACTTACGCAAAATTTACGGGGGCAAACAAGGTGTACAATTGGAGATTTGCAAATGGCCAAGTAATCAATCCTCATTAACGAGATCAACAAGAACGTAACAAAAGCAATAGTTTTAGCCATCAAAACTACAACTCAGCACGTGCGTTACCCCTTTTGGTGTATTTCTTTGATTCCCACTGTACGACTACGACGCAAAACCTCTAGGAGGACGTTAACACAGGACGACGTTTTTTTTTTCATTATCGAGTTGGGTACGGTCGTTTAGATTACAACTGTACAAAAATTCGCTTACATTTGGTAAATTGAATGAAGATGAATTATCGCGAAAAAGCAAGATTGAAAAAGCTCGAATTATATCTTAGTAAAGTCTTTATTGTCGTTGTCACCATAGATGCTTTTTTAGAGGGGTGGACACCATAAAAAAGAGTCAGCCGCGGCGAATAACTCATTTATCCTGTTGTCTTGCAGCTTTCTCTTAAGAGTCTGTCTTTCAATTATTTGACCACACCTAACAAAGAAAGTGGTTTTAGCAGCCTACAATCAGCTTGCATCAAAGGAGATGTCGATACCGTCTTGGCGATCTTAAACCTCAGCCCAGATAAACTTGACAGTGCCATTGCTCTGAGTGTCAAGATTGGTCCAAATGCACCCCATTTTCCAGGTAAATCTATTTTAACGGTGTTAAAACATCAAGACACGGAAAAGCATAAGGAGATCCTTGAAACAGTTTCAAAGGTTACAGAGCATTTTCAGTCTCAATCACTTCTACACCTGGCTGCCAAAAGGGGAAATGTTGAACATGTTCGCAGACTTCTTGATGCTGGTGAACCTGTTGACGCCATGTGCTCATGCTCAGATCAACGAGAAGATGAAAAGACACCCTTAATGTTTGCCGCGGAGTTTAATGAGATAGACGTCGTGGAATTTCTTATCCAAAGAGGTGCTTCACTTGAGGTGACGGATCGCGGAAGCATGACTCCTTTTCTCCATGCTGTTAGTGGAGGAAGGATGCAAAATGTGAAACGCTTGGTTGAACTTGGAGCAAATGTGCTAAAAAAGACGCGCCGTGGAATGTCAGCAATTCATGTCGCTGCCGGACAAGGTAACAAAGACGCTGTATTCTTTTTGCTGGAACACGGTGCAAGTGCAGACCAGCAAGGTTTTTATGGTCTCACTCCCCTTATGTTGGCCGCAAGAAAAGGCTGCCTCGACACCGTCAAATTATTGCTTTCCAAAGGAGCAAACTTAAATGGATGTACACAGGGTGGCGACACACCATTACTTTTTGCCGCTAAAGAAAATCATACAGATTTAGTCAAATTTCTTTTAAAGAAAAATGCAAATCTTTTTGCAAAAAAATCATATGGAGAAACAGTGCTTCATTTGGCCACGCAACTGGATCTGGTTAGTTTCCTTTGTGACCAAGGTGCTAATATTCATGCGAAAGATAGTTGGGGGAAAACGCCTCTTCACGCGGCCGCTGAGAAGGGACAATCTGACACAGTTCGTTACCTTTTAGAGCGCGGAGCTGATAGCAATTCAAATGATGACAGGGGCCATACAGCTTTGTATTATGCCATCCTGGAAAACCATGCTTCTACTGCAAAAGTTCTGATTGAGAGTGGTTGTGAAGTAAAGCTCACTTTCAAAGGGGGTCATTTTGTCGATGAGGGCGAGGTATTGGAAACAGCTGCTCGTAAGGGGTTTTCTGGTATTCTCAAACTTCTCCTGGACAAAGGTGTACCTGTGGACGTCGTCAGTAGAGATGGAACAACACCTCTGATGGCAGCAGCCGAGGCTGGGCATTGTGAAGTGGTGAAAGTTCTCCTCGATCATGGAGCAAACATCAATGGTTTCGGTTTTCGAAACTTTGAAAGCGAGAAACACGAGATTGTATATGATAAAGGACGAGACGGTGAAGGCAGTGACAACGAGAAAAAAGAACCTGAACTTGCCAACATTCAAACACCATTGTATTGCGCCCTAGAAGCTGGAAAAGGTGAGGTGGCTAGACTTCTGATTGAACGAGGGGCTGATACCTCTGACCCTAGTGGAAACACCTCTTCGCTTTCCGAACTGGCTGCCACGCGCGGCCTTTCAGATGTTTTTCGCCTTCTTACCAAAGAGAAGAGTTTTGATTTTAACAAAATCAAAGATGATGGAGAGACGTTACTGACATCAGCAGCTACTAGCGGAAAGTTTGATTCAGTAAAATTTCTACTTGACAATGGTGCTGAAGTTAACGTAAGGAACGCTTCAGGGGACACAGCTCTTTCTTGTGCTGTTCAGTCCTGTGCGGTTCCAGATTTGGAAATTGTTAGACTTCTCCTCGCACATGGTGCCGCTGTCAACACTAGGAATGACCGCTGTGAAACACCTCTTCTTATCGCTGCAGAGAAGAATGCTGACAAAGTTGCTAATCTTCTTATTGAGCATGGATGTGAAACGAACAGTAAAAACGTCGGTTTTTTCTCCGCTCTACACTTCGCTGCTCAATACAACAATGGAAAGCTCATTGAGAAGCTGCTTCAGCATGGTGCTGACCCTAGTTTAAAAACTGATGATGAAGGCATGACTCCTTTGCACGTGGCTGCAAAATCAGGGAGTGTCCTCGCAGCCGACGTTTTGCTAGAATACGGTGCTGATTTAGATAGCACAACTCCCTTGGGGGAAACTCCCCTTCTGTTAGCAGCCCAAGAGAAAAAATTTGCTATGGTTTACTTCTTAGCAGAGAAAGGAAGTAATGTTGATGCAAAAAGCAGTTTTGGAAAGACAGTTCTTTTGAATGTCGCCATAGGTTATAGAGATTTAAAAACGTTTTCACTCGCTAAAACGTTGTTGGAGCTTGGCAGCTCTGTAAATGCAACTGACGAGTTTGGACGGTCTGTTCTGCATTATATGTCTTTCGGTGGCAATTCAGAAAGGGAATTTTACAACCTCCTTCTGAGTCATGGGGGTAATGTTAATCTTCCAGATAAAAACATGGAGACGCCTTTGCACCTTGCAGCATCTGATGGAAACACTGCTTTAATAGAGTGGCTCCTTGAGCAGGGCGCAGACGTGAGAGCGTTTGACAGGAAAAATCGCAGCCCGCTTCATTCAGCTGCGTACAGGGGTTGCAGCATCTCCGTGCAGTTGTTGATCCAAAATGGAGCTGACATTCACCTTGCTGACAACAAAGGGTGGCTGCCTTTGCACCTTGCTGCTGTAGGAGGGCACAGAACGACGTTTGAAGTTTTGCTTCAAAATGGAAGTGATGTCACACTTGTGGACAAGAAAGGAAGAACGTGCCTTCATCTTGTCGCAAAATATGGTCCATGTGCTTGGGAAGAGTTGTTTGAACTTTTGAACATTCATGGCGGCAACATTAATGCCAAAGATTTTAGTGGACAAACAGTATTCGGGGCTTCACTAACTCCCAAGAAATACATAGATGAACACCACTTTTTTACAAGGTTCCTTCAATTGTACATGGAGAATGGGGGTGACGTACATGCTGTTGACTTGGTGACTGGTCGAACAACTCTTCATGTTGCTGCAGCCTGTTCTCTTACTGATATTGCCGACAATCTTTTAGATGAAGGATTGAACCTTGAAGCAAGAGACAAGAACGGAGACACACCTTTACACAGAGCATCGGCACGGGGGACTCCCGATATGATCCAGAGACTTGTAGAGAGAGGAGCTGACCTGTATGCTGTCAATAAAAGAGGTCAAACGCCATTGCTGATCTGTGTTGCTCTCAACCTCTCTACAGAGGGATCCACTGTTTTAATAGAAAACGGAAGTGACGTAAATATTGCAGATAACAGTGGTAACACAGCTCTCCACTATGCCGTTAGACGTGGCCACGTTTTTCTTGACATGCTGATCAAGAATGGTGCTGTTGTTAATGCCGTCAACTCAGTCGGATGCTCTCCGCTCCACGTAACCGCTGGATATATAAAGTCAGCAGAAGCTATTAATGTTCTTTTAAGTGCAGGTGGCGATGTCCATTGTCGCGATAAGCAAGGGAATACGCCACTACACTTGGCTGTTGCAGAGGGCAACTACAACACCGCTGCAGTCCTCATAGAGAAAGGAAGCGACGTTCACGCTACAAACTTAAAAGGAGAAACGTGTGCACACATGATGTTGTTCGCACCCGAAGGAATGGTAGAGAAAGCCATAGTTGGCGGTGGACAAGGTAATGCTGTTGACGATTTAGGCAGCAGTCCTCTTCATCTTGCTCTGCTATCTGGATTGTGGCAGGTCGCAAAATGTCTACTGAAGAACGGCAGCGATCCTAATGCTGTAGATTACAAAGGCAGTACTCCACTTCATGTGGGCTGCTCTTCAGGAAACAAATCAGCCGTGTCATTTTTGATCGATCATGGAGGGTAAGAAATATGTTGCTTTAGCAATATTTCTATCGTGATTTAAAGGGGATGTGTCACGTATTTAATTTAATGCAATCAATGGGAACTCTTACCAAATTTAGTGAAACATAAAAATAATGCTCATAACATGATAACACAACAAATACAAAGGGGGGCATGGATGGACTTTTTTTTTTAACAGTCTTTCAAAGTTCATTTTTGTTGTAAGGTTGGATATTATCAGGCTTAGAACACATATTTGTTTGCCTCAAGGCTCAAGTTTCATAGCGAATAAGGACGCGTATCTGGCCTGATTATCATAAACAAACTGAACAACGATTTTTTAGCGCATCACAGCGTTGCAACGTTGTTGCGACATTGATTCAAATGGTTACAACATTGTTCCAACATTGCAATGCCGTGTTGAGCAAAAAATCGTCGTTGCGAATCGTTCCCGTGTAACATCACCTTTAAGTGACTTGAGTAGGTGCCAAGACAATAAAGCATTATTTTCTTCACGTGTTCTTGTTGGTTGCATTGGTTGTGCGTTGAATCTACAATCGCCGGAAGTCACGTGGTTCCCTATTTACAGTGCCGGGTCGCAGAATGTACATATAGGAAACTAATATCTGAGCTTCCGAGAGCAAAAGTATTTTCGTGACCACTGGGGATGATTGAGCATTAATCTAACAAAGGGAAATACCTTAAATATCGGCTTATACGACTTCGTAAGGCGTTTAAGGAGGGCTTATGAACGGCTGAGGGGGGGGGGAGCTGAACACCGGACCAAAAAGGCGCTTCACAACAAGCTACATAGCACTTCTTTTCTCGCTTTTTTAAGTTCCAAAATGTCGTAAACAAATCGATACAAGCTAGAGGGGGCTTATATCCGGGGGAGGATTATGTCCGGGTGCATTTTTTTTGTTTAGGGGTAGATGGGCCTATTACTGGGGGGAGGAGGTATACTGGGGGTATAAGTGGTAAAGCTTAGCGGAAGTTAACGGTATTGGCTAACCTCTTTCTGGGTAGATGGGCCTATTACTGGGGGGAGGAGGTATACTGGGGGTATAAGTGGTAAAGCTTAGCGGAAGTTAACGGTATTGGCTAACCTCTTTCTGGGTGTAAAGCTTGAAAACCCATTACAATTCATTGTCCACCATATTTCTAAGTGTTGTTCTTTCCCTTGCATTTGTTTTTCAGTCATCTCGAAGCACGAGACGCCAAAGGCTGTACGCCACTTCACATCTGTGCTGTGTTCAATCAGACGAACACCGCAAAACTTCTTCTCGATCGCGGAGCAAGTTTGGAGGCAAGAGACAATGAAGGAAGTACTCCATTACATCTCGCTTCAGCTTTCTGTGATGCAGACATGGTGTCATTGCTTGTGAAGCACGGGGCAAACGTGCAGGGAAAAGATTCTGACGGAAGTGTAGCTCTTCATACAGCTGCTGCTCTCGGTAGAATGGACATCACACGGGTCCTGATTGATGCCGGAAGTGATGTCAATGCACATGATGCAAATGGAAATACACCGCTACATGTGTCGGCAAGCTCTGGCAAGTTGGAAGTGGTTCGTTTATTACTGGATAAGAAAGCGGATATGAATGCAGTTAACAATGATGGTGTTTCACCAGCTGGTTGTGCTAAAGCATTTGGTCACAAAAAGGTAAAGCGGCTTATCGAAAAAAAGATGCTGCATGCGTGATTAACTTCGTGCCAGATAAGAGAATGTGAGAACTTTAACCCTCTAGCTATCTAGTATCAAATTACAAATTAGGCGTTCAAGTTCAAGTGTATTTCAGCATTAAAGTTGAAAATGTGAAAAACTGCTCTACCTGCAAATAACAGGACTATTCCAAGCGGGTAGAGCAAATCAGACAGGGTTACACAGTGGCGGATCCAGGGAAGGAGCCCGGGGGGTCCGCCCCCCTTAGTTTTAGACCAAGCAAAGAGATAATGAGTTAAGAGAGCGAATCCTTGTGCCTTGAATCATTCTCTCTTGACCAAACTGAGGTCCAAAGGGCCAAAAAAAATTGTTTTTGGAGATCGCCCCTTCCCTCCCCCCCCCCCCCTCCCCTATCTCAAGGTCTGGATCCGGCACTGTTACATACCCTAATAGCCTGTGTACAGACGCCCCCTCCCCTAAGAAAAAATCCGTGGGGAGAGAGAATCTATTCCCGATTTTTCTGAGGGGAAGCGGGCGTCTGTACACAGGCTAATACATTAAGGGCCAGTTGTTTAAACGGAGTTTTGCCAGTGTTTAACAAAACCGCCTTCTAAGCCAGTTTAATTTTTTTGCTAAACTCTTTTATGTAAACACCATTTATCGTGAACAGTTTCATGAGCATATGGTATAGACTAGAAAAGCATTTGTCTTCTTAAAATAACCCACATAGGAAGAGATCTGGAGGTCCAAAGATTTCCTAAACCGCGGTCTAAGTGAGACGTCGTTTAAATTACTGACTTTAAAAGTCTAAATACTTGTAATGCTTGTAGTACTTATCCGAGGGATAGCGATTTATCCGGCGGTTAACGCTATCTAACTTTTGAACTGCGGCTGATGTATATATGGTTTCTTGCAACGTAGTTGTACAGTATTCTGTAGACATTGTAAGTACATAGTTATTAATTCTATCCAGCAACATAATACTGGAGTTATCGGTCTAGCTGTTATAAAGGGGTGACGGTAAAGTAGTCTCTGGGTATAAATGGTTAACAAATGTTTTTTTTGCGAAGACAATGTTTACATTTATAAATTCGGCATTGCTCATCTCAGTATCCTCAAACCGTTCCGTTTTTAAATAATATTTTTCAACCAGGCACCGTTTCATCCAATTTGAATAGGAATAGGGTTCGCGCGCACCTTGAAAATCCTTGAACGTCCTTGAATTTTAAAATAAAAATTCAAAGCCTTGAAAGTCCTTGAAAATTGCAGTCGGTGCTAAATTAATAGTTTAAGGAGAACTGCAAAAACACAAAGACCTTCGGGATAAAATTCCCGTGATGTGGAAGAACTGAAAATTGACATAGACTCTAAGCTCTTTTTTTGCACTGTATGTAGTCCTTGAAATGCCAAATGTGTCCTTGAAACGTCCTTGAATTTTTTGTTCAAAAAAGAGTACGAACCCTGTAGAAAATGGGCGCAGTTACACTAACGTTTCGCAAAAAATTTCCATATCCAAACAATATTTATTTATGACGGGCAGTGTTTCATCCAATTTCAAGAAACCTGAAGTTAAAGAATAGAAAACTGAAGAGCCCAGGCACATTAACTTTTTACACCGTTTTTTAACAACACTAAATAACAACACTTGTTTGTGTTACAAGTCCCACCCAAAAATAGCGTGGCTAATCGTGTCGTGTGAGTAGTTTTTAGCCGTCTTTGAGATATGTGGACAACGTTTGATGGATTGGGCTCTGACTTTACAGTGAGTAACAGCAGGTCCGGTTGTGTTTCAACCTTTAAAAGTGATGAAGCGAGTGGAAGCAGAATGGGAAGGACGAGAAAACTAACTATTTTTGTCTCAGATTATTTACAACATTTGAAAAATAAAATAACGATTTAAAGGTAACACATCCACTTAGTGGTTCTTCGTCTACCTGATTCCTGTTAGTCTTTGAATTTGGAAATGTTGGTTTTTGCCGAGAGGGCAAACCAGAGTACCCGGAGAGAAAGCTCTCGAAGCAAAGGAGAGAACCAACATCTAAAAATAACTTAAAACCTGTCAAACCGATTATACCAGCTGAATGGGGGTACCTCGATAACACTAAACACTCATTTTTTGGCTCTGTAAGATGAAACAGTTTAATTTTAGCAGGAACCGGGCTTCTGAGTTTTGGCATTTTAACACTATCACCTTGGTGGGAAAATGAAATCAAGGAAAGAACTGAAAAAAAAAGCTTTGAAATCGAAGTGGATCAGTGAGCTTTGAAATGCAACTATCCTACCGGGCACGTTTTAAAGAGTGAAGCATAACAAAATAGGCACTTGCTATTTAGGAAAATGGAAATAAGTGGCCAAGTATTCTGAAGTGTCACTCAGAAGGTTTTTTTATGCGTCAGAAACTGAAAAGTCCTGATGCTATTTTTTGTCTCTGTCTCTGCCGACTTCGGTGAACGCGTCACGAAAATCACGTGCAAGACTGGGGGTAAATCGAGGATAAACGTGAGTAGGAAAATGAAATCAAGGAAAAAACTGAAAAAGCTTTGATTTCCAAGCGGATGTGAGCTAGTAGGAAGTATCACAGCTACGTTTAAACCACCATACAACGAACAAGGCAAAATACTTTTGTTATTTAGCGAGATGTAAATTAGTGACCACAGTGAACGTGAATGCGTCATGAGAATCATACGCCACCCTTGAGGGTAAATGTGAGGAGAAAAATGAAATCAAGGAAAAACTGCAGTTCGGCCCCGAAGTTTATTTTTGTTTCCGTCGTCTCGGAAACTGAAAACCACCTCGTGCCAATTGTAGTCTTTTTAGTAGGAGCAATTCCGACTGACCATACTGAACGCGTCATGAGAATCACATGCGTTGTATCCTTGAGAGTAATCTTTAGTTGGAAAATGAAATCAAGGAACGTTTGGCTACAGTGTATTCAGTATATGGTGCACAAGATATTCCTCCAATATATTTATGTCTCAGAAACTGAAAGCACCTCGTCCTATTTACAGCCTTTTTAGTAGGAGCTATTCCGTCTGACCACAATGAACGTGTCATGAAAATCATATGCCATGTATCCTTCAAAGGGTAACCTTGAGTTGGAAAATGAAATCAAGGACTTAGTTTGACTACAGCGAACGCCGCGTCATAAGGGAATGATTTTTCAAGGTGATGAAAGCGTTGCTGCAGATTTTCCCATGAAGAGCCCGGAGGAGAGTAAAAATTTGACAAGCTCAACGCAGCGTAAACCTGATCATGATCCTCAAATGCGAGCAGGACCAAAACAGACAGAGACCAACCTTGGTGCCCAGGAGCAGATTGACCAAGGTACAAACTGTTTAACTGCTAGTGTCCTTTTTAACCACTGCATTCTTTCCGTATGGATTGAACTTCCTTTTTTTATCTAAAGGAGAAAAAAAAATACGATAAGAATATTATCGAATGGTTTCACAAACACGACACCCTTAATTTGCCTGTTGCCAGAGTGGAATTTGTGAGTGGGGTGGAAGCCCACGATGGGAGGGGGGAGGGGGTAGTCCCTTAAATAGTCTATACGGGGATGTGCCGCTGGTCAGGGTATGGTTTTTGCCCTCTCTATCCTAAAACCAGGGTATAAAATTTTGCGCCAGACGGCGTCTGTCCTAATCAGGGTAATAATGAACAGGGTGTTGCCTGCACGATTGATTTGATTTTCTTGATGAGATTTGCTTGCTCTTCAAGTATACAAAAGCAATGACTTCAATGTGAATATGCTCAATTGCTTTTGACCGGTCGCCCTCAGCTCAGTCAAAAGCTGCACGCCTCCCTCGAATAAACACCGCACCCAATCAGATGAATGCGACATTTATTAGTAATTTACACCATTTACACAATTACGATTCTATCTCAGCATTATAGAAGAGACATTGTTCTGTCTTATATAATACAGTCAAACCCCGCTTCACGCTCCCCCACCCCCCCTTAAACGGGCACCTTATTATTACGGACAGTTTGCTTTGCCCCCGGGGGAAATAAGGCCCTTACATTTTCTCTTAATTCAACCCGCTTAATACAGACCCTCAGTGTCAGTAATACGGGGTTTGACTGTATTTATTAATGATTTACCGCAACTGTTATCGGTGATTTTAACATTAAGAACCGTGATTTTAAAAGAAAAAACATCGCCCTTGAGTAAACGCAGCATCAGAAACGATGAAAATTTAGTAAATTTCTGCAGCATTTAATCTAGTAAATACGGTTATCGGCTCTCTACGCCCAAACTTTGTGTAGTAGGTTTTTTTTATACATTGATGAGTTATTTGTTAACTGAGGTTCTTTTTGTACTTTTGATGATTTATCCTCTTCATTGTTTGAAGTTACACCGACAATACCCCATGGTTCCTTGGTTTCTCACGCGGTTCCTGGATCACCATCAGTAAACGCACCTATACAGTTGAAGAGTTACAATAAAGGGGGCTATTCAGTGGTAATTACTGGGGGCATTCTATGCTGCAACAGTGATGAAAAGGGCATTTTCATGATGAAAAGTGGGACTGAGTTTGTTATTGCCATAGGAAATAACAATAAACATGGTAAGAATTAATTAGGGGAGCAGGTTGATTTATCGCTACCTCATGTAACGTTGGATTGTGGATTCAACGCTGAGGATGCCGGATTCCAGGCACTAGATTATGGATTCCTTGACAGTGGAACTTGGATTCCGGATTCCTTGACAGTAGTATAATTCCATCCGGTTGTCTGAGACAAGGAGGTTTCCCTGCTGAGAAAGTAACGTTTTGTGTTAACTCCCGCAGGATACCCTCCATTATGGCCTATACCGGGTGGCTCCCCCCCTAAAGGGGTACTTTAAAATGTTAGGCTTCAGGTTTATGAAAGGGTAGTGATTTTATTGGTTGAAGTTTATTACAGCAAGGAGCCCAAAAGTGTGACCGCTTTTGATTTATTCACATTGTTTCGTGCAGTATTAATCCAATCAGAAGCCAGCTGAAAACTGTCCCCCACTTCTGACTGGTTAATGTCTGCATGAAAGAATGTGAGTTAATTAAAGGAGGTCACACTTTCGGGTTCCTTGCGGAAGGGTGGGGAAATCTGTCATTTCATTCGGTAAAAAGGCCCAGAAGGGCTAACAGAGGCATTTTACATGGTATGTAAAGGGGTCCCTTTTGTCAATACAAGGTATAGGAAAGGGGTACCTTTTATGTCAGAAATGGTAAGAGGTTTGTTCTTGTGGCGGACCCTCCTCATAAAAAACTTTGTTTAGTACCTCCACCGGTAGGCTTGCTACAAGTCAACCTCTCATAAGTTCTTGAAAAGTGATCGAAGCGAGCTTCAATGCATGAAGTCGCGCAGCGAACGAGCGAGCGACGCAGTCTCGAGGTCAACTTGTTTCCCCTGAATGGATTTGAGTCATATTATAAATTTACACGGGGAAAAAATGATTGACATATGCTTTGTCGGGAGCGGCATGAAATATCACTCACTGTCCTTTTGGTCAATTGTCATGACGTCACCGGTAGAATTTTCGACCAGTGAATTTAGTCCCAAACAGGTATGAAAAGTCCTTTAAAATGGCATAACCAACCATTAAAAAAATAAAGGACTTTTAAAAAGTCTACTCCACAGGGTGCTAACTTGACCAAAGGACAAGGGCGTAGATAAAAATAGCAACAGGAAAAAAAAGTAAATGTAAATTGATAAATTGGCTTTCATTAGCAGGGTTTAATCGAGGGTAGCCTGTATTCCTGATAATACGGTAAACTAAAATGTATATTATTTATTTTCTCTTTACCTGTAGCTGCCGAGGTAGACATTACATTTGGGGAAATGTACCTTGGGGTGTGGCTGGTGGAAGCCAATCGAGATCTTTTTCACAACCCACTGTTAATTGAAGGGTCCTCTTGGGCACCAGGCAGGCTTAAATACTTCAGTGTCTCAGACGACAACAAGCCAACGCCCAGTGATTTATTTGGTCCAAATCCGAAACTGAATGGCCCTATCATTCTTGAGTTTAAACCCGAAGTGTTGATGCTAAAGCTTTTTGTGAAGCATGTTTGGAGGGATGGAGAGAAGGAGGTGCTCATGCCAGATTTCCAGACAGCAACTATTGGAGCTTTAAAGGAAAGGATTAAGAAGATTTACAAACTTAACGTGTCATGCCTGATATTGGGTGGAAAAAAGCTACCTGAAGACAAAACCATGAGGTTAGTCTACAATAGAATGGTTGAGTTATATGTAGTGTGTATACAATGACTCCACATTTCTAACAATTATTATTAACCGCACATATAGGCAGTCCAATCTATCATTTTTCTCCTAAACAATTTCGTTAGTTAAACAGTAATATATTAGCAAAATGACTCGGAAGCAAAAGCGAAAAATCAACAGAAAGAAGAAAAAACAAAAACGTTCGGGAACAAATCCATAATCCATTACCAACCCCTACTTCCTTGTTAATATTTTACGTTCCTCGAAATGTTCACTAAAATTTTTTCCACCTAAATGAAGCCTAGGAAATGCCGAGCAAAAAGGCGAAAAAAGGCAAGGGCTACGTCCACCTTTTTTATAATTTTTAGTAAATTTTATTGCAGTTTTGTTGTGGTCCATCGGTGGACCTAGGACGTTATTGAAGAAGCTACCCGTACGAGTTTAAAACACAAAAATATTAAGAGCTTTTCTTGCCTTGTCCCTGTACAGCGTCTTCCTAGGCCTTCGCGGTCAATGCATTTCAGTGAAGTATCCGAGACGAACAGCCACGTGACCCAGGGACTAGGGAAGAGCTTTTCCTGATTTGTGTTGTATGAAACCTGGGGGAGGGAAACGCAACAATTTTTTTTAGGGGAATGCTCAGCTTCAAGGTCCAACCCCTTACACCTTTTAAATACCATTTTTGACGGAAAAGGTACCCTTTCGTATACCTTCTATTGACAAATGGTACCCTAGTTCACGTACCTAGTTTAGAACTTTGCTTCCCTTTTAACTGCTGTAATTACATTTTCTTTTAAATGTGAATAGATAACAAAACTGGAAAATTTTGTCGACTTGTCCACACCCATAAATCCTTCTGTTAGCCCTATTGTTGGTTTTCAGATGACGTCACTAAAATTCGAACTACAAAACTATCGATCCTACCGAGATTTTACTTTCATGATGTATTAGAGCAGATGAAAACTAATTTTCATACAAATTTTTGCTTCTATAGGGTTCTTGGTTTTGTGATAGAGTACGCGTGAATTTCTAAGCTTTTGCAGGAGCCGATCACGGTGGCTTTTGCGTGACGTCGCATTTACATGACGGCCAAGAGAGCTTTCATATAATTCATTTAGTAAAATCCCTACCTTTTCATATACCTGAAGCCTGAGAAAGGTACCCTTTCGGGCGGAACCTCCTCGTATACGCCATTAGGGAGCTTTTAAGCTTAAAAGCAACATCGACGCTGACGGCTAAGAGAACGTCACTTAAAAAGGGAGTTCGCGCTACTTCAAACGTTATCGCGTTTATTCCAACTCTTCTTTCAATTCTTCAAATTTTTCTGGAGTTGAATTCTAAAAGATTGTATCAAAGTTCAGGAAAAGAAAAAGAAAGTCGTTGTCTTGTGTTCACGTCCTCGACCAAACGTGAAATTAGGCATTTTCATGTTGTAGTCGTGCAGCGACGAGAAAGAAATGTACAAAAAAGCGTGATGCACGTACAAAGTTATTGTTTTGCCAATAGGCCATTTCCGAGTTCCCCTGGGCCTCTGTTTCAAAAGGAGGGTAGGTGCTCAGCCTTTGACATGGAAAACATTTTTCATTCTCATGCAAATAAAACTTTCACAGGAAAGGTTGTGCACCTAGCCTCAATGTGAAAGTAAGGGTTTTTGGAACTCAGAAGTGGCCTATTTAAACCTATTGCTTTTTTGCCGTTCTCGTTGCCGTCGCCCTCGTCGTTGCTTAAACTCCCTAATATTATAGGAAGTCCCCCTCGGGGTATAAACCTTTAAAAGTGCTGGGCTCGAATACCTTAACTGTTTACTACCAATAATTCTTTTTGCTTCTTATGATGTAAGATTAATTTTGTTTTTATAGCTCTTACGCCATGGAGAACACCAATGAGGTAATTCAGGTACTCTACGAAAAGGAGGAGCTTGAGATTCAGTATTCAGGAAAAGTTCTCACCATGATTATAGATCCTTCCTCCTTATCACTTGATGAAGTAAAAGGGTTCATCCAACAGGAATTCAGCATTCCAAAGTTACAACAAGATCTCCGTTTTAATGGAGAAAAGGTCGAGGAAACTGAGGGCCTTTTAGAAATATTTGTAAAATCAAAAGAGAAACCTGTGATCAGCGTGTGTATCAAAGCAATCAGCATCAAAGTGTGTCTCCCCGATGAAAGTTCACATGAACTCACCATAAATTGGCTTGCAACAGTTAATGACCTCAAGAAAAAGCTACAGCAAATCTGTGAGACAGTCGACATATTAAAGTTCAATGATGATGACATCAGTGACGAAGAAAGCAAGACGTTGTTCGAGTTAAAATTCCAAGAGCAAAATACAGTGTATGTACAGACCAGAAAGACTCAGGCTTACACAGGATACCCCACCGGCGATTTTGGGTAAGGTTATTTAATACTTTGCAACACTCTTTACCATGTTCATATAACTGTGTGAAATTTGCTACTGACTTTTACTTTGTGTTCATTCCTTTATTTACTTCAAAGAAAGCGCAGTCTCCTTCTCAGCCGGTTTGAGGATGTCACGCAACGCTCTCCCAAAGAAAAAGGGCATTGCCTCGTTGGTGGAGCATTGCGTGACATCCCGAAAACGACTGCGACGACGGCAAAAGAAAGCCATGACCAAATATTGTATTGTTGTGAAAGTCCTGGCAAAGACGTTTTTATTTTGGCAAAGACGTTATTTTTGTCACACACTCGACTTTTTAATATGCTGCATGGATTAATAGATCGACGCCAGTTTATAAACAATCCCCCGGGGGAGGGGGGGGGGGGGGATTTCAGTCAAAACCCGAAAAACACGACCAAACATGAAAAAAAAAGCCATGCAAAAATTTTTTATTGTGGGGAAAGTCCGGGAAAAAGTTTTTTTTTTTTGGAAAAAATGTTTTTTTTTTCCCCCCTTTTATTTTTTAAAATTGTGAATGAATTAAAAGAACGACCCCAATTTAAAAAAAAGCCCCCGGGGGGGGGGGGGGGGGGGCGATACATACAGAAGACTCCCATACAAAATAGATAGGGATTTCATAGAAAATTTTTAATTAAACCCATAAAAAAATAACTAATTTGGGCGTGGCTTAAGCCCTTTACCTCCAAAAGATACCAAAATACTTAATTGAATAGAATTTATGGTTGCTACATATCTATTCCCGTGCAAATCGAGACGAAATTTTGACGTCTGAAAATAGGAGCTTTTTCCTGGTCTTTCTGGGAATACCCTATGAGAGACTCCAAATCTGTAATTTAAAATCCTAAACAAGAGGAAGAGCAACTTTCACTCATGGAAGGCTTTCCCGGAAACGGAGTAGGTACTTTACAATATTACATACTTACTTTATTGTTACCAAAAGGAAGTGATTTACCAAAGTGATTTACCAAACGTTACCAAGGGGAAGTGATTTGTTGTGTAACTCTCGTTTGAATTGCCCCTCTTCAGTTTGGGATCTTTTCCAAAAAAATGCACTAGAAGATAAACCTTTTCCAGTATACTTACATTGCTCGATATCTCTTTCATCCTAAAAGGGCCCGGACAAGAGGATTTGGCTCTGGGCGTACCAGAGGATCTGATGACCATCCTGCAGGTAATTTATTCCATCCCCTTGTGTGACCCAGTACTTGGAAGTCATTGGGAATTCCTAAGGGGATGATGGCCTTATAGAGCCAAATTTTCAAAGGGAAGAATGAACCCGAAATTTCCACACTTCCGAGGAGTTGGGTAGTTGGGGGAAGGGTTCAGCCAATTTAATGGGCCCTCCCAGGGGGAAGAAGGAATGTAGATATTTTCTTCAGCGACACATTCAACAAAGCATTGCTTAATACGACTGACCTGTTTTGAGAACAAATGCCGACATTCCCTAACATCCCTTCACTGAATAGAGAGATGTCGTTACGTCACGTTGCCATGGTAGCAAAATTTCTGGATCTCAACAAACCGTGGTCCCCAGCCTCGTACCCATGCCAATTCGCGCTATCCGAGTTACCAGAGGAGGCTTGGAACCGAGTGCGATAGCGCGAATTTTCCCGACAAGCTTGACAGGTGACGTCACATCCGAAATCGCAGAGGATGACTGGGAACGAGGCTGCGTGGTCCCCCAAATATGGCAGAAAAAAACGAAAAAATTGAAATGACTTTCCTGTGCATGATTGCACTCAGAAACAAAACGGTAGCCCATATGTTTCTTCCATTGATCAACAACACAAATTACCGTCTCGGTAAAGAAAGATTTCGCACTTCTCCTTTTTATTCGATTCGCTCTATTCACACGTTTTTGTTTGTTTTAAGGACCAAGCACATTACGCGCCGAAACGGACGACATACAACTCGACAGTGTGGGAGGATCCTCTAGAAGGGTACAGCATATTTTTTATTCCATTTAGTATTTTTTCATCTAGACACCCATTCACGTAATGAGATCAAATTTCAGGTTTTTCTTTATATTTCTGATTTTGAATGGTATTGGCAACAGATCTCGGCTTGGTTCGAAACCTCGATTTTTTGAACTTGAATACTGATGTGTTGGTGTTCGCAATTTTTGGGCTTAAGATAAGGCGTTTGTTGAGTTTCCATGTTTCTGTTGATATAGTCATGAACTTACGTGTATACCATATGTATGGTACGGCCTTATCGACGTTTATGTCTTAAAATCGATACTAACGGTTAATAATAAACTCTTTTTCATGGCCGTTGAAGGAGGGCATTGCGATGCTTTGTGGCAATAAAGAGAGTGTTAACTGGAAGTTCCGTGTAGACAAAGAAGTCAAAGAAAAATGGAAATTTTCTAAGGAAAAGGCAGTTATACTCACAATTCAACTCATAGACCACTGGTACGTGTAAATTAGCTCACACACCTCTGCAAAAAAGCTTAAAGATTCTGCAGAAAAATTCTGTGATTGAGATATTTATGTAAGTTAGTTATTTCTACGTTTCGCGGCTGGGGCACCTGATGTCCTGCGTTGAGCGTCTTGTCGTTTGTCTTGGGTAAAAATTCCTTCAGTACCGTTTTATGAACGACAACTGTCAACAAATTAGGGGGCAGAACGCACCGCATCACCTGGGTAATTACCATTTACAAGGAAAAACCGGAAATTTCAGTAGGGAAATCAAATGGTTCGCCTCATTCTGTTTGGGACACTTGGTCAGAATGCAATTTTTTCTGCTCTGTTTAGTCTCTTCACCCTCAACATCAAATTCAATTGTTAAGTTAATTGCATGAGATTCCAACCAGATGGTCTGAGTAAATGTTAAGCATCCCTTGCTTCTCTTTATCATGTTGTTCCCCTACACTAGAAACCTCTGTCTCTCCATCTCTGTTAAATAGACAGGGTAACGTTCGCAACTTTATCCTGGGGGTATCTCGTCAGACAAGAAACTTCCCTGCAATTTCCCTGTCTCCAACACGATCTTGAAATGTTTGGTCGGGGAGGTTGCGAAACACGATATCTTGTTTGAAGGGTGGAAGGGAGGGTAAAACAAAGGTAATTTTGTGTCTAGACTGGGAGTAGTCTACTACACAGCCGTTTTTAGTGTCGTCACGCAACGCTCCTCCCCTGTGGGGAGGAGCGTTGCGTGACGACACTAAAAACGGCTGTGTATCAGCCTAGACTGGGAGCAGCTTTTTCTTCAAACTTTTTGAGGTAGCTTGTGCTGTCGCCTTTATTTCGTACTGCCCTCGTTATTTGCTCCTAGTGTAGTTTATGAAAAAACATTTAAACTACCCCTAAAACCTTTTATCTAGCTCTTTAGCTTGGCTTTTTCTAAAGCTGACTTCTTTTCTCCTTTATGTCAGCACGGGGGCATCGGCAGCGACAAGTTCTTCAGCATCCTAATTGCCGATCAAGGGATAAAAGGTTGAATGTCAACTCCTTGCGCCATTCGGTTCTGAGTAAAAAGAGAGATTTATAGTGACGTTTACGGTAAACGACAAACGGTTAGATTCAAGTTGAAAATTTCTAAGAGAAAATAGGGAGCTTAAGCAGTTACGACAGCGACGACATCGATAACGGCAAAAAAGCAATGGGTTTAGATTGGCTAATTAAAAACAACAACTCTGCACGTGCATCACGCTTTTTTGTACATTTCTTTGCCGTCACTGCACGACTACGACGGGTAAAGAGCTAATTTCACGTTTTGTGGAGAACGTGATCACAAGGCAACGTCTTTCTTTTTCTTTTCTCGAACTTTGATACAGTGTTTTAGAATTCAACTCCTGAAAAAATTGCTAACATTTGACGAAATGAACGAGATAGAATAAGCGCGATTAAGTTTGAAGCAGCGCGACTTCACTTTTAAGTGACGCTTTCGTAGCCGTTGCCATCTCTAATGTGCAGCTAAAAACAGTCCAAAACAACTGTTAAAGACAAAACTAACGTGAAGGCAGCAATTTGGGGGTAGAAGTTATTAACAGTGAAGCACAAGTTAAGGGAAACCTTGCTCATGTGGTTTAAATTAAACGTCTCTCTAAATCTCTCTAATATCTAAGTTCATCAACTCAGATTAAAAAAACCCATCTAATCTTTGGTACGTTGGAACTGACTGAGTGTAACTAGTTTTGTGTGGTTAAATGCATTGTAGCTGCGTTCACAATCGATAAGGAGACGTAAGGACTGCATTAACTTTGCAGGGGGTCGACTTAAATGAAAATAATAAATAAATTAATTATGTTGCGCGTTTTACCACCCATGCGCAAACCTGTCTAGCAACAAATCAGGTTTTTGCAAGTTGAGTGAATACTAATTTCTGATTTGATAAAATAAGTGAAGAGTCACACCATACACGGAGGTACGTCGTTTGTTAAAATGCGCAACATGTACATCGCTGTTGAACTCGTTTTGCAGCAATGTTCTAAAACATGTTTTAGGCAGAACGTGAGAATTGCCATTAAGAAGGACAGCTCACTAGTGTTGTCGGTCCTTGTTCTTTAGTAAGTGTACAATGCGAAACATCACTTAAGCTAACGTTTCAAACTTTATTTGCACTGAAACTTGGACAGATGCTGTAATTGTTGCTAGTAAAAGGCAGCTACACTGATGGATAAAGTGAATGAAGCAGAATGGCAAGAACGAGCAAAGTAACATTTTACAAATCAGTCAATTAAAAGGAGCTGTGTCACGCAATCCTAGCGAACTGGCCACCACACTAACTGACAAAAAGTGCTTAAAAAGGTAAAGGAACGTTCGTAAAAGAAGGCACGGATGGACCCTAGTGAAGAAGGTAAAAACGGATTTCAAACGCAGTTTTTGAAAACCCTTCAGCTTGTCAGGTTTTTGACCTGAATCTGTGTTGTTGCTAATGTTAACACTCGCGAAGAAGTTGTGATTTGTCTTTTAGAAGTAATGGCTTTACTAACGGTAAAAGAGTTTTTTACGTGCAAATAACAAAACTAAGCAAAATGGACTATTGCCGTGACACAGACCCTTCAAACTTTTCCTCGTTAAAACAAAATCCCTCGCAATCACGATGTATGGGAAGTAATTCAGCTTTTTTGCTCTGTTGTTAAGGTTTGCCCATTCTTGAAAATTCTTTGTCGTAAAAAAACTCTACTCGTTTATGTAACAGTTATTTTCATATACACAACTCGCATACGATCTGACGGGAACAATAGGGCCATTTATACGAGGAAAAATAAGACGCGAACTTTCCGTATAAACGGCACATTTCGTCTAAAATAAGACGCGACTTAGCTAAGAACCGTCTTATTTTAGAACAGCCCTTAACACCTGTTCTTAGGTAAGATGCGCCTTAGCTAAGACGAGAAAAACTTCGTGTAAATGACCTTCGCGTCTTACATGACATGCGAACGCATAGTACGCATGCGTTAATTTTTGGCGGGAAAATTATCGCTTGCCCCACGGTGGATTGCCAGGCCACTGGCGGGGAAAAATTGTTTACATATTACAACGCGTTTTCGTTTCCTTGTCTATTCTGCTTTATTTTTTTCTTCGCTCAAATACAATGAGCATACCGTTAAAGGTAAAAAGAAACACTTTGTCCATCGCGGAGGAAAAAGATTTTTTGTTATTATGTAAGGAGAAGGCGATAACAGACCTCCTGGACAACTACGTGACATCTGCTGGTGTAAGTAGACCCTTTTAACTTTAAACTATCACAATTTATATTTACTAATCATATTGCTATCTTCGTATTATAAACTTACATTTTAAAAGTAAGTTTAAGTGTACAGAAGACTTAGATAAGACATGCTCGTATAAATGGTCCAGTTCGCTATTTAAGACGCGTCTTATGTAAGACGCGTGTTATTTTTCCTCGCATAAATGGCCCTAATGTGGATGCCAAAAGCGTTAGTAGGTGCAAAGTCAAAGATAAAACTTGTCCTACGTGTAGCACTGACTTTTCTGTATGGATTTCTTAACTAATTTGATCCCAGGTTTTCTATTTTCAACTACAGTGCATGATTTATTAGTAATTAACCGTCCAACACGATCTCTAACATTAATTAAAGATGTATTCCTTAAACCTCACCGGTTTGACTGATTCTACGAGTTAGGGTGCATCTTACAGGCTAAGAGGGTAGTGCCTTAACTTTGCCAAGAGAATACAAAGAAGGTCAAAACAGAAATATGGAAAGTCCTTCTCAATTTTAAGCATTTGACGAGCCGCTCACATCTAACAGTTTCATACCGGACACTGGTCTTGGTGAATAACGCTCTTCGATTTCATTTATGATCTCCTCGTCGTCAGGAGCTTCTACTGTTAACGTTATGTGTCCTGGTTTCTTGCTGCTGTCGTCGCTGGCTACGCTCTGATTGTCATCTTCCGAGGCAGAGTCGTTTTCCGATTCATCTTCGTTATCGGAAGAGTTATCTGATTGGTCGTCCGCTTGCGATGCCTCTTCCTCGAGCCGTTTCTGTTCTCGGTAACAAATGAGCTTATCTAATAGCTCTCTTTCGTTGTGCTTTTTCATCACTTCATCAAACAACGGAATGTTGTCGCAAATATCATTTTCTGTAAAGTCTTCGTCCGTTTCTAGAACCATCATCATCATTATTTTCTTTTTCTTGGAGGCATTTTCTGGTTCAAACCACGTCGCTTGTCTGATGTCTTCCATGCAAATGTTCCTGAGCGCGTATTGAACGTTTTCCGACATCTCTTCGATGCTGTCCAAGTTGAGCTCAAACTGATTCTTGGGTTCTTTGTATGCAGGTTTGATTGCCGGACCGACTTGCTTGCCAACCGCCTTCTTAACGGAATGCAACATAAAGTCCAGAAGTTCGTGCTCGTTGGACTGTATCGACACATCGTTTGCAACGGTGTTCAGCGCATCGTTTAAGATTCCAATAAACACATTCATGAGTACAAAAAACACGGACACAACGTAACCGAAAAAGAACATAGGACCCAATATTCGGCTCGAGTCCGTCAACGCGTGAAAGTCGAAACTTCCAAGGGTCATAGACATCATGCTACCAAGCGTTGTTGGAAAAGTGGCGTATTCTTCATTGTCCACTCCGAAAACCGCGTACGCGAACTGACAAAATGCAAGAAATAAAACGAAGAACAACATCATGAAAGACATCAGCGGCTTGGAGGCTATTTTGATGGTTTGGATCAACAGGGAGACGCGACGGTTGAACTTCAGCAGGCGCAGAAACTTCAGGACCGAGAAAAACACCGCGAAAGCTGTTGTAGCGGACACCCACTCATCCAAGAAAGCCACGTATTGAAAACTGACGAACTTTCCGGGCGTTTCGAGCATGTTACCAATGGTGTACTTTGTGATGGCTAGACGTGCAAAAAACAACCCGACGGCGGATAAAGAAAAGCAAAGAACCAGCAGCTCGGGATAGTTCCAAGGATCTCGGAAATAATCTCTTCGTTCTTTTCTGTACTTCTTGACCTAAAAACAGGGAAATGTTGATCATTATGCGTTTCCGGGAAACTGCCCACCTACCCTTCCCCTAAGCCAACGTTAACACAGGGCAAAATATTGGCTTTGGGGAGGGGTAGACGGGTAGTTTTCCAACATAAATCGCCCCATGTAAGGAAATCCGGATTCCGGATCCGAGGAATTTTTGCTTGGGAAATCCGAAATCCTGGGCTTTGGAATCCGGAATACAGCTCAAGGAATCCGGAATTCTACTAACGATTGGAATCCCGAATCCACGTTCCACTGACAAAGAATCCGGAATCTAGTGCCTGGGATCCGGAATCCAGGGCGTGGAGTCCAGAATCCAGGACTGTCTTGGATTACCTCACAAAGGGCGATTCTTTCCCCATCATAACTGTGAAATACCTTTTTTCTCTTTTATATTTCTTTTACTGTTATTTCAAAATTGCAACGAAAAGTAGATACAAAATTTGGTAGTAAAAGTTGATAGAATGTTATTATATGTTTAATACTAATGACCTTTATGATATGGGGAGGTAGGGGGTGACGCTTTTACTCGCTAAAACGACGACTAAGCAGAAAGCGTGTCGTTATTACGGAATTGTTGTGAAAGATGACATGTTTAAAATTTACCGACCAAATTGGAAAATACCAAGGGCTGCCAAGCAATGCAAGTGATCAGCATGAAGGATGCGTTTGAAAGGGCTCGGTTCGATTTATACTCTGCCTTACTATCCGAGGTTCCCTATATAGAGGATCCCAAAAGGGTTCTTCAATCCCGCAATCCCGACTCAAAATTTCGTGCAATCCCGTTGTCCCGAGTGTTATTTTTGGCATCCCGCATCCCGCACATTCTCTCAATCCCTCATCTCTCCCCGATTTTGCTTTAAAATCCCGAAACACGGGCTTTAAGTAAGGGAAATCCCGGATCCCGAAAAACCTACTGGGGACTCTCTATACAGGAGAGGAGGTCAGAGCATAGCCTGAGTATTAGGCGTTTCTGGGGGAAAAGGGGAAGGAAAGAAGCGAAAAAGGGAGCCCATCTTAAAACCCCTCTCCCCTAGCCCCTTAGGAAGGTCTGATACTCAGGCTAGTCAGAGCAGTAACAACAGAACACAGAAGAACAACGTCCAGACGCACACTCGTCCGGGTAACGGCGGTCGGAGTTCGCTGGTGACATTGAGTGTGGCTCACTAACAGTTACGATAAAACAAACACAATAAACATCGCCCTATGGAGCTCAGATAATCATTTACAATCTTATAGATCGTTTTCACTTACGCGGTCAGCGGTTATGCAAATTTCTTGGAACAAAAGACATTTTTTGCATAGAAAAGAATTAACAGTTGTACACCAACATGGCCGCCGTGACGTCATGTGAAAACGATCTATTCGTATTTTCGGTTATCCTACCTGCTTGTACAGGAAATAAAGCAAAAAGGCCATGTAAGTTATTTCACAGGCCATTACGAACGCCATTTCCGGTCCTACATAACGGTAAAGCCTTAAAGTTTGAATTTTCGGATGGTGATAGTAGCCCCCAGTGGGTAAAATCTCAGATAACAGTGTGATAACGCTGAAAAAGTTGGTCTGAGCATTGTAGATCGTAAACTCAGCGAAGATGGCTCTCGTGTAACGATCAATCCAGCCATTGGATTCAAGGTGTGTAGTTAAATCTTCGGCTTTGCTGCGGTCATCTCCGAAGTCTGCTACGTATCCTAAAGAGAGAATACAAAAGAATATATATTACGGTGGTGTTATTGATTCTTAAGACACGAAAGACACGTTGAAGTTAAAGGGAGAGTTTTGTCAAACAAGCTTCTAAACATTACTAGACGCCCTGTTGAAACGTGAAAAGCGAAAAGAGACTTTGCGAGTTTCGGCCCCCCTTAATTTCTAATAAGCAAATATGTGCAAAAAAATGCTGAAGCTGGGGCTTAAGCAGTGTATTTAAGCAATAGACCACACTTTCTATGGTTTTACCGACATGATAACCCACTTGGGATGTTGGGAGAACACTCGAAAAGCTCGTAAATCAGGTGCCGAAGGCTCAAATAACTTTAAGTAAAAAAGAGTTTTCTATGAGTTTACAATAAATCATAGGTTTTTAACCAATCATAGGTTTTTAACCAATCATAGGTTTATAACCAATCAGAACGCGGCACCATTCTATTTCTTTTATAACGTAAAAGAGACCGCCATTGAGCTAAGATTTCAACGCATGATTCGCCGGGTTTTCCTTGTCTATACAGCGATTAAGAGCCTAAAGGGCTCCACTAGTAGAGGTTCGATAAAGTATCGATTGTAAACTCCCGTAGCATGTTCCCAGACAAGACAATTCTGTTTTAAGATAATAGCCATAACTTAACGTTGTTCATCTTACGAGAGGAAAAAGCGCGCCAATAGGTGTAAACGTGAAGAGACGAAAGACAGGACAGTGGAACAAGGGCTTTTCGCCCACTCTACCACTCCTGAGAAAAATGAGGGACTGCTCGTAGATATTTTTAAAGAATACTTACCCCCTCCCCAGTAAGTCGCAAACGTGCCCCAGTACGGAGTCCCCTTTAGGGCCCATTGTGATTGATAAGTCCATGGGGATGGTTCCACTTCTTCGCCTTCCGTGCTTTTATTTGAAACAACTGGTTCCCAGCGCCGCTTGTACGATTCTGAATCTTCGTTATCCCAGTCATAAGCTACGTTGCACTCATCGAAAATGTTGCTGAGGAAAGGTATCAGTTTGCATTTGTCTGCAGGGAGAAGAAAGCAATAACTTAACATTCGTTAGCAAGTTGGTTAGTTAAAGGGGCACGATCATTTGTTTCCATGGTTTGTTGCGTCGTGCAAGGAGACCCTCCCTAACCGAGTCGTTGGGTTGTCTGTGATTTGGTGGGCAGTCTGTGCATGTGGGTAGGGCTGTGATATGACAGCAATGTTGGGAGAAAGAAAAGACATTTTTAGTTGAAAAGGTGCTTCTAATAGCATATTTTAATATGGTATTAAATAAAGAGTGAAAATATGTCTACAATAGAGAAAAAGAATAGTTAGGAAAAACTGTCAACAAAACAATGGTAGTATTAGATACAGTTGAGTGCATCAGTTTGATCATCGTCGGCTCTTAAATGGCCTTTGGGGAGAGGTTATTTTAGCAAGTAGGACGCAACTCGGTAGCGGTTTCCGTTGTTGAAGGGAAGCCGTTGTAAAGAGGGTGAATTGAATGTATAGACTGTTCCCCAGGACCCCCAGGGGTGGATCCAGAAATTTTTGATTTCGGGGGGAAGGGGGGGGAGGGGGGCAAACTTTGGTTCAGACAGGATCTAGGATAGATACTGACCGATTTCCTAAAAGAGTGCCGAATCGAAGGCGCAAGCTTCTTGGGGGATCCGGGGGTATGCTTCCCGGGCAAATCATTTTTAGATTTTAACTCCCTAAAGTCTCCTTTCCTGGGTTTCCGAATCATTCAGACAGGATATTGGCCAGTTCCATTCACCTTGGATGAAGCCCCTCAACTTGGAAAGTTTTAGATTTGTTAAAAATATGTCGACTATGAAAAATCTGATCGATTCCCGTAAAACGGTGGAGACTGGTGTGGATCCGCTTTTGTGTGCGTTCAACTTTTTTGTGGCAAATTACCTCTCTCCCACACCCCCTCCCACCAGTCGAGGTTGCACGTTATAATTCCTTGGTCCCTTATTTTACTCGTAAAGGATACATAATTGTCGACCAGCTGGGAAAGCACAGACGACCCCGTGTTTCTCAATCTGTGAACGCCGGTCGCCGTTGGCTCGGGAAATACTGAGAATAGGAGGGTACCAAAAACAATTACATTTTTGAATGTCCCTGGAACTTAATTTAGTGGCAAATTGCAACGCGCGTTTCAATAAAAAAAATCAGCCAGTTAAAAATTGATATACAATTCTGTCGATGTAAGAATTTCATTTTCAAACAAGCGTCAGGTTTGATGGGGGAGGGGAGGGGGGGAGTCCGGACCTCTCCTGGATCCGCGACTGCTGTTGGAAAATGTTTCATCGGTTTTGGGGGGCGGAAAAGCCATTTACTAGTTACTCTACATCGGTGTCGACGGGGCCTCATAGGCTCTATTTCTGACCAATATCTTGAAATAGACTGCAAAAAAAAAGCAACACACACCTTTCTGTATCCTTAGTTGGCGCAGCCTGGCGGTACCCACTAGTATAGCAGTGCTGTGATCCGCTACAAAGCCTTCATTGTATCCATAGAGTACATTAAAACCTGTCTCGATATTACTGACGACGATCTTAGTCTTCTTGACCTTTTTACTTTTCTGTTTATCGACTTCTTCTTTACTGGATTCTTTATTAAGGATTTCAAGATCGTCTTCGTCAATGGCAAAAGGTCCGTACCAGAATCTAGGCATTAGAGTGGGGATAAACGTCTCTTCGACCCAGCTCCAGTAAGAGCGGTAATCATCCACCTATAAAAAGAAAGAATTTCGGCGGTTTCACAAACTGGGACCTGCCTCGTCCTCAGTTGCTTGCGATCTCTTTTTAGGGGATATTTGAGTTAATTATTAAGGAAACCGGGCGCGAAAGGTGTGACGGGAGGGGAGGAAAAAGCTTAGTCTTCCAGTGATGGCAAGGGGGCTTCATCGCCTAAATACTCCGCCATTCTAGATATCTGGACGACTTTTCACATTTTCGAGCGTTTAGCAGTTTTTTATTCCTTCCCATCATTCCCTGCTCGCGCTCTGCGCTCGTTCCCATCATCCCCTTCTTGAGCTTCTCGCTTGTCTCCAGCTCTCTCGTCTCTCGCTTGTTCTTTCTCCCCACTAATCGCCTAGATCGAAGACGCGACACCCCGCTGTACAGTTCGGCACTCTACTGGCAAAGTTATTCTACTGCGGTAAAAAATAATTTCTCCACTGTAGAAACTATAGGGGAGACGGCTACAAGTTCTTGGTGCAACGATTTCTGGGATTGTTTTAGCGGATAAGCGTTACTTATGATTGGTCGATGGTTTTCAAGGCAACCATTAACCAATCATAAGTAACGCTTGTCCACCAAAACAATCCTAGAAATCGTTGCGCCGAAAGCTTGTACCTATTCCTCTTTTAGTTTCTGGATTGGAAAGTTAAGGATTTACAGAATGCGTCCTTTTAGACGATCTTACCTCGTCGATCCCGTCATTTCCTGAATAGGTCGCCTCGTCGAAAATATCACGCATAGCTCTTGTCACAGTAAAAGCCATAGGGTCACGGCTACCATACGCAATGACAAGAAGTACGCAGAGGAACACGACATATTGGATAACTTCTCGGATAATGATCTTCATCTCCTTCTGTTTGACTTTAAGCTTACGAGCTGCTTCTAGTTTTGCTGGATCAGGTGGTTTATCGACGAAACCAATTTTGCGCAGCGCTTTTTCTTCCTCACTGTTTTTCTTCTGACTGTGTAGAGCTTCCTCATCCGGATTGAGTTCGTTGCTTTCCTGTTCGTTCTCTTCTTCCGCTTTGTTCGGATCTTTAACAACGACGGCAAAGAACATGGCAGCTGCGAACACCTGGAATGGAATTAAGGGTCTCTTCGATTGACTGTATTCCGGAATCCGTGAAATTTTTGCTTGTGGAAACCGGAAAACGGGAAAATTTTACTTGTGGTATCCGGAATCCTGGGCTTTGGAATCCGGAATACAGCTCAAGGAATCCAAAATCCTACTTAGGATTGGTATCCAGAATCCAAGTTTCGCTGACAAAGACTGGACTCAATTATCTAGAATCCGGAATCCACGGAGTGGAATCCAGAATCCAAGACCGTCTTGGATTTATATGAGGCGAAGGAATAAATGGAATAAACTCTAGAAATCTCTTGTTTTGGTAGCCTGCGAATACAGCCCTCTCTCCTCGTTCCTCGCTGCTAGAGACCTTTGGCGGGAGAGAATCCTTCAGCGAGCATAGCCTTCATAGCATGGTGGTTTTGTTGGGCGCACTACAACTGATCGGCGAAGCCCACCCCAATCTCCTCGCAGTTTCACTGCCCTCGCCCACCTTGGCTTGTTTTGCGCGTCCGACCAAAACCGCTATGCTATACGAAGGCTACGGCGAGGAGTAAGGAGACAGCTGTATTCACAGGCTATTGTTTTAGCATTCACTGCATTACAATACCGTAAATCCTCTATTAAGCAGCCCGGAAGGCTTATTTATTTCAGCCACATTTGATGGGGCGCTTAATTGAGAGGGGGCTTATTTAATTTGGAAAAGACAACGGTATCAGTTCTCCCGAAAGAACTAGAATACAAACAGGAAAAACAGGATCAATAACAAATCTGAACGGCCAGTTGGTGAATAAACCATCCTGGATCAGTCCACATGAAGTTAATTTTACATTCGTGATTGATTAATACAGTGAAGTGAAGAATAATAAGGGGGAGGGGTGGGTTGGGGTGAGGGGGTTAAAAGAGAGGGGGGCTTATTTGAGAAGGGAATTAATAGAGAATTTACGGTATCGAGAAATCGGCTTGAAATAGATACTTGTAGTGTTTAAATACTCCAACGGTAGAATAGATTTTAAAAAAAACGTTGTCGTGTTCTTATTCCGGAATAACATCAACCGAAAGCTTTTTAATTGGAAAAGTATTGAATTGATGATTTTTTAACGCAGCATAAAAGGATATAAAACCCAGTTTACTGGTGTCCAGACAAGATTTTAAGCGTGCGAATTTTTTAACTGTGGGACCCGTTTACACGGCGCTATTTAAATTTTAATAATAATAATAATGATAGTAATAATAATAATAATAATAATAATAGTAATAATAATAATAGAATGATTTTATTTGACCCCTGAAATAGGTAGTAGAATACTAAGGGGACAGGGACAGCTTCGAATTCTAAAAAGCTAGTAACACCAGTGATACCAAAAACTCACCTTAAGAGGCTGTGAAATGAGCACATCTTGCCAAAATGAGATCATCATGGACGATATCCATCCTTCGGACTTCTCTTTCCCAAACGTTAGACCGTAGAAGATAGTGAACGTAGCAGACACAGTGCAAGTGAT
Organism: Porites evermanni; assembly: GCA_942486025.1. Taxonomy (NCBI): domain Eukaryota; kingdom Metazoa; phylum Cnidaria; class Anthozoa; order Scleractinia; family Poritidae; genus Porites; species Porites evermanni. The sequence goes on along the minus strand of CALNXI010000004.1, from coordinate 892,071 downwards.
AAACACCAGCACGTACGCTATGTATACAAAACAATGAGGCAGCGTCTTTTTCTTTTTCTTTTTGTCCTTTTTCTTCCCATCGTCTTCTTCCTCTTCAACTTCTTCTTCTTCTTTAGTCACGGTCGCATTCACTTCTTCCATTTCGTATTTCGGACTCTGACCGTGAGGGTCCTGGTTCTTATTCAAGCCTTCTTTAGCCTCCTTAGGCCGCGCCTTCCGGAAAAACGTCACGATCAAGATGTTTGCCGGAAGAACAACTAAACTGCTAGTGATGCCGATGGACAGTTGCTTTATGGAAAAGCTAAATGGCCCCACGTGAACAGATGTTCCTGAAGATGACTCGGCACCCACTTGATAAAACATTGCGTTGGCAAGCATCGTGCTAAGCAGTACTGAGAGACAACAGGAAAGACGTTGTACTCGAGTAAAATTGCTCTTCGCTGGGCGCGCTACCACCGAAAACCACAAGTGGTTGTCCGTTAAGTTTTTGCGCGCTTCCGTGGAGAACAGCAAATTGAAGCTTGTGAGCTCGTCTTTCGAAGCCGGGATTAGAGTTCGCTCTACCAACCCATCATCCTCTTCCACGGCCAGCCATCGATCGCAGATAAACCACGTTTTTACTTCCGTTTGCACGTCATGAACCATAACCCTAAGAAGGTACCAGGAGGGGGTGGGCCCTGTATTGTCGTGCCAGATTTTTAGAGTCTTAAGCTTTCCCAAGCACTGTGGCACGCTCAAAAGGAAGTAGTCGACGTTTCCTCTGCAAAACTTTCGCCGACCAGGCTCCGTGTCTTTAAGACGGCGCGGGGTCGTCTCGTCAAGGCCACCCGTGAGCACAATGCGAACCTCAGATGATGTTCCCGAGTTACTGACAAATCCCGTGTAAACCACCACCTCGTACATGTACGTGTCACGTGGGTCATTGTCTGGTAATGGAGCCACGCCCACCTTGGAAAATAGAGGAATGAATTGTAACTAAGCCCGCGGGCAAGCTCTCTAATTCGGGGAATCGCGAGAAGTCACGCGTGAACGGCACGCGAGAGGAGGCGCGAGAACGGGAATGGGGGAAGGAAAGCGAGAGCTGGCTCGAATTCACCTTCGCCCCTCGTGGCTTCGCCGCTCTCTCTCGCGTCCCTTCGAGGCTCCCAATAAACAGCCTGCTTATAGGTTATTATAAATTGGCAAATTTATACATTATGTTAGGAAATAAAGAACAATAGGGAAATTCTTAGTTTCCTTAGAGCATAAGGCCTTCCTTAGGGGTTAAGAGAGGGGAGTTTTTTGAGGGGGAGGGGAGAAGAGAGAGGGGAAGGTTAGGGTCTCTCTCCCTTCTCTGTGTCCCCATTTCGCTTCTCTCCCTTCCTCTCCCCTCCCCCTTAGAAATGCCTGATACTGAGGCTATGGTTTCCTACAAAACCATTCACCACTGTAGAAACAGGAAGAAAACTGGGTAGAGTTGACTTTCGCAAAGATTTCTGGGACGATTACCAGAGTCAGCGGAAAAATTGGCCACTAGCTGACCAGTACGCCCCCAGTAACGACCCCAGAGGTCTTTGCGAAAGTTAACTCGGCCCATTTTCCTTCTCTTTTGTAAAGTGGCAAATTACTGTGGCCACTGTCGACATTGCAAGCAGTTCAGCTTGTATCAAGAAGTGCTAAGCAACGCGCGCCGTATCATACCCCCCCCCCCCGAGTTTTTGGGCCCAAGAAGTCAAAACATGCAGGCATAATAGTTGAAAATACAAATTCATCTCCCAGAGCATTGAAGATGTGTTTGCAGCCAGGTGAAACATTTTCTGGTTTTAAGGTACAGTCCAATGGGTCCTCCGCACCCAAAACCCTCTGCTTTTGAAATACAATGAGCTCCCTAAAATCTTGCTACCCCCTAGTTTCTAAAGGCCTGCTACGGTCCTGCAACGTCATTAAGGTGATAACTCGAATCGACGTTACTGAGCAGTATCTTCTTGTTTTGCTTTTCATTATTTAGGCAAACAAATCAGTTGTAATACCTTATACGCCTGTACTTACCTTCTCTAAGTCTTTTCTGTCAGCTCGCCTTGCCCATATCAAAAGAAGAAAGTATAGACCAAAAATTCCGCAAACGACAGAAAACACCAAGGGATTTTTGAGAAGCTCTTCAAGTGAAACTTTATTCCAGTCGATCTTGTTTGGCGGTACGAAGAAGTCGCTTGCAAAGGACGTCAGATGATTGCAACGACAGTGGCGTAACTTTACCGTTGTTTTGGGTCCAGGCTTTAAGATAAGAAAAGTATGTGTATGTGTGTATGAGTGACATGTGTCTTCAGCTGTTGCGTTCTCGTTTCATAAATGTGATGTTACACGGGAAGATGTTTAGCGCATCACAACGTTGCAACCATACAAAACAGTGTGCCAACAATGACGCAACGCTGTATTGCGCTAAGAATACCGTCGTTTTGAATCAGTCGTACCTAAATGTCATTGGCAGGAATAAAAGCCAAATTAGGGGGAATCTTTTGGCTGGACCAGGCATCTTAGTACGCGATATAAGAGGGACCGAGACGTACTTTAGTTCAAACAAAAAGCACAATAGATACAGGTAACAAAAAGACAACAAAAACGATCTTTTGCTTTAGTTAGTCAACGAGAACGCAGGCAAGGCCACAAGGTGGCTCAGAAAGGTTAGGGTCGGGGTGGGGAAGGAGGAGGAGGAAGCGCATAACACCTTTCTTTTCACTAGTGCAGCCAACTCTCTCTAAGGCGAGCAAGTTCGGGATCGGATATCGGGCGTATAGAGAGTTAATTAAGAGAGATAAAGAACGGTAGGGATCGATTCTAGGCGTCTGTTTTCAGCGAGGAGTCGGTCTTATAAAGATGTCCGTTAAAAGAGACTTGACTGTAGAATTGTTCCCTGCCTTTCTTTACTTCTGTTAGTTGACTCTCTATAAGACGGAAATCTCTCTAAGACGGACACTTCAGCGCCGGGCCTGAAGGTGTCCGTTTAAGAGAGAAGAGAGTTTAACCTTCAAGTATACGGCAAACGGCAAACGTCAGATTCAAGTTGAGAATTTCTCAAAATAAAAAACTAGCAGATAAAAACAGCTCAAAACAACTTTTACGGACAAAAAAATTGGGTCAAATTACTAATTTATGTGTAGAAATAACGAACAGTAAAGGACAAGTAATGGAGAAACTTGGTCACGTGGTACAAATTCGAGTTTGCCGTTTGAAGTAAACGTGATGCTTAACCTCTCTAGACATGACTACAGCTCAAAGATTGGGATCATTTTACGTTTCTGTGAAACTGCCTTCTACTCCTCCCCTAAACCAACATTAAAACTTAGTTCTTACTTGGACCAAAATGTTGGCTTAGGGGAGGGTAGGTGGGCAGTTTCACCGAAACGTAAAATGATCAGATTGTAGGTAAGTTATAGGTGTAGGTCCATGCTTCTCTTTGGGCCAAAATTAGCCTGCAGTGCAGGCGTATTTTGGGTGGGCGAAACCTTGTTCGTGTTCGTACTATTGTCGTAGCCGCCATCTTTGATTTTATGACATTGGAAGATTGGGGAGAGTAGAAATAGTAACCCTTACGGTAGTTGCGAGGGCGAAAGAAGGAAACGGGGGAGGGGGAGGGTTTTCTCTTCTCTCTCCCCGCTCCCTTTGACTCGCCCCGTCTCCTCCTCTCTTCGGGAAGTTTGAACATGTCGCTTTCACGAGCAAATTGCGCGCTCAAAGAAAACGCCTGCACTGCAGGCTAGGCCAAAATGGGCGGACGAATTGATAAAAAAACTAACTCACCTTACATCCGTCGTACTCCCATTCTTCGGTGGTTTCATTGAGGTATTTACAGCACATTTGAACGATGGTGATGTTGTAGGTGGCTTCCTCCGGGGCATCCTGGGTGTCATTGATAGAACCATTGTAATAAAAACCGCAGTGCCATGGTCCAGCGGCCGTCTGGTTCAAATCATCGTTATCAATGAACATAAGATACTTGCTGTTATCGGGGCCACTGGAGTTAGCTTGACTGGAATTACTCGCGCTGGAGTTACTAGTCACGTTACTGGGAATAGGAGCCTTTGGAACCATTTGTCGAAAGTCATAATTTTGCAGTGTAGGTTTGGAGTATTTCCTGCATAGAACCACCAGCTGGGTGTTGTTGTGCTCGGGAATGGCCCAGATGTATATCGCACTCATGTTATCGGTGACATTGACGTTTATTACTAACATGTCTGCGTTTTGCTTTGTCAGTGTATGAGTTTCCGCTGTGGTCTCGCCATTTTCATCAGGGATAAAGATATCCATGTATGTGGTTAGGTTAGATACGTTCTTGACGTTTCCATTGCCGTCTCTGAGGACCAGTTGAGCAATAGCACCATTTATCTGGCCTCCAAAGGGATTAGTTGAGAACGTTGTCATCTGTCAATAAATACAAACCAGTTAAAAAGTGAGTAAAGATCGAGATTTGTCCTTTTTCGCATTCAAAATAACCACTGAATACAAACACCGATGACACATTGATGACAACGACAACAACAATGTCAATATTCTGGTCATGGCGAGTGTTCATCCGCCACTTGAGAATTGGGCCGAGTTATCTTTCGCAAAGACTTCTGGGAAACCAAAATGGCTAATAACTGATCGGTGCGTCTCCAGTAACGATCCCAGAAACAATTGCGGGACAAATTTTGGCCCCAGTCCCCTTCTCGTGTCTTAAGTTGCGAATGAGAGCAGGGGAAGACACTTGCTTACTAGGCATAGTTGTCAGTAAGTAAAGCAGGGGAGTGGGGAGGGTAGGACTGATAAAATGGGCTAAAGAAATCATCCATTTTCAATTTATCTTTTGAAATTTTTGTTTGGGCTTTATAAAAGGGCATTCGATTAAATATTAAAGGTAGACGAGAGAGAATAAAGGGCAAGATAGTGTAGCCTTAAGTGAATTTCACCAAAGTTATTTTTAGACCAATTAAACACTTGAATTAATCACCCGGAAGCTGGTTTCCGGAAAGGTCAGCAAACTTTTCTTCAGCGTTGTCAGGAGAGATTTCAACAGTTGGCATCACTATATTCTGCATTTTTTTTTATTTGTGGACTTGATTTAAATGTGTAGAGCTCTCAGGAATCAGACTTCTCGTTTAATAACAACCCCTAAAAAATAACTTAGGTGAAATTCACATATCCCGGCCAACCCCTACAGATTCCCTCTCTGTTCCATTATACAGTCTTGAGGTAAAGAATTCACACCTGTGCCTGAACCGGTTCTGAAGAGTTTGGATCAAGAGCTCCATCAATTCCTTCGACAGTACATGAGCCAATTTGCATGCTCGTAAACTGGGATTGATCAGCAACTGCTGCTCCCATGGCGACGAGGTCACCTTCAATGACGTTAGGAGCTTCACCTGGTACCATCTTAGCGCACATTAAACCAAGAATGGTATTCATCGATCCCATGGCCGTTTGCTGAACTGGGCTGGCTGAGCTGCTGTTTGCAGACTGGGAATTACCCTGCAAAGAAAAGCGTCGAATTGAGTGATCAGAACGATCCCTAGAGGGTGTGTGATTCCCATACAAAACGGTACTTGCCAAGGGCGGATTTAGAGGTGGGCCAAAAGGGCCGTGGTCACCCCTTTTCTTTGAAATTTTGTATTATTTTGTATAAAATTCTCAAAAAAATAAAAAGTATCTAGTATATAGCTGGAAAGTGTCGCGGCCCCCAATTTCTGAATTTTCTGGATCCGCCCCTGCTCGCCACTTAAGAAACGAAAAGGGGAACTAGGCCGACTAGGTTGAGATGATATGCCACTCGAACGTTTTCATTTGTGAATGAAATCCTAGGGAGTTAACATTAAAATGAAACTTCTTTCACTTTAATTTGCATAATACTACGTAAATCTTTGGATTCGAAATGTCTTAACTTTTACTTTGCCCTATATTGGGAATGAAAGGTTTAAGGAGGAGATTTCAAAATAATACCAATCAATCTCTCACGGATGCATCAAATTATTATACAGTCGGACATCTCCACAACGGACATGCTGAGGACGGAGTTATGTGTAAAGAGGTGCTGGTTATGTAGCAGAGGTTCGACTGTGACTTTCTTACCCCACCGGACGACTGTGAAGAAGGTGTAAGGAGGGTGCCGAAAGTACCAAGAAGACTTGAAGAAAACTCTGTGAGTTGTTCTGAGTTCATTTTATCCGCAACATTCATTGTATTAGAAAGGACATCTGCCATTTTTTCCTGCAAATAATAAAAGAGCAATAATCACACCAGGGTGCACAGAAAATGAAAGTTTCTCCTCAGGTGGCTAATTAATCTCATACCCAGATCTCAAATCTCCAAAGCTGGGACAGACACACATGAGATCTGGGCACGAGAGAAAACACGCGTATGGGTGGACAGCCCCTTTATAGACAATTACAGGCCGTTAAAAATCTGGTTGTATTAAAGTGGTTTTTTTTACATGAATCTGTAAAGAGGCTTTAACGTGATTTTGCTTTCGTTTGCATAGCAGCACTTCGAGATTGGGGAAACTGAAATGTCGCGCTACAAATCAAGACCAATGATGACCCATGCACCAGCGTTTTAGCGGGGTCAGACATGCCCTTCCTCCTTATTCTTTTACAACTATCTCTGATTTCCCTTCTGCTTTTTTCGCATGCTTTGCTCAGCACTATTCTATTTTTGCTTTTACTGATCATCTTTTTGGTACACACTTCACTCACGCCCTTGGTGTGGAGGTTTCCCATTTACGGAGAGAGAGGGGTCATACGAATCCCTTTAATCGCCTGCGTAAGAGGTTAGGCATGATAAAAATCCAGATTCTCTATACTTGTTCACCTGTGACACTTACAGAAGTAGAGGGAGGAATAAGCGAACAAATCAGACGTATTTGTGTGTCTAATTCCCAAGACATATTTCACAGCACCCTTAGTTGGCGAATGAATATTTTTTACACTTTCTAGTAATCGTAATATCAAAGAATAATCGTAGTTTTGGCTGTTGAAATATTGCATGGATAAGTGTTATCAGACTTAAATTATTTCTGTAGCTGAAATCTTCACAGCAACCCGTCTGTGTGTAGCATGTTACCTTAGCGCTGTCGGATGGCGCGCTGCTTGAACCGACAGCGGTCAATGTGCCCGCGATCTGCACAGCTTGGTCAGGATTTGATGGTTCTGATACTTTCAAAATGGTATCAAGCAATTGTTCTTGAAGCTATAAAAAAGAAAACACAATCTTATGTCATCTTGTTCTGTTGCTTTGGTTCTGTTGAACAAAAGATAGAGCTTTGCAAAAGATTCCACAGTTTATAAAAACAGCCTTTTGTTTTTAAAAAAAGTCAACGAATGGATAATTAGAGGGATTGACATTAACACTGACACGCAAGTCATCATACCTCTGCCTGTTTTTGCTTTTCTTCCTCGCTTGGCTCCGATGAAGCAGAATCGCTGCTTTGTTCTGATGAAGATGATTCTCCGCTGCTGGCGGCTGGCGCAAGGAAGGCAGATGCTAAGTTCCCAACGGCGCCCAGCACCGCTTCTGGGTTCCCTTCCGCTATAAGGTTCTTCAAATTGTTTTTCTAGGTTTATGGATGCGAATAGTTAGAACATCTTACATTTATAACTAAACTACTTTCCTGAACTTTTATTAACAACAAAATGTGAAGGTAAATGTTCATTAATTTGTTCAGCTACATCATAAGGAACCTGAAGGTAACGCTAAATACGTGTTTCCTTCTTCCCATTTGATAGTTTAGAACATGGGAAACAACAAGCGTAATCTTCAGTGTTTATTAGTGAGTTTACGCAACAGGACGGCAGAAAGAGGAGGACGGCATAACGCTTGTGCGTGACAAACGTGACAGGGCTATTATTGCGTGTTTTGTCGAGATCTTCACTTAACATTACTGTTTTTCTGGTTTTTCACAAAAAATTCTGTTTAAAGGAAGATGAAGTTTGGCAGAATTTTTTTTAAACAAAAATATTATCACGCCTGTCTCACAAGGTTGGTCATTTTCTTTCCTCTCCCGTCCTGTTGCGTAAGTTCATTATTATTATTTTCGCTATCGTCATTATCGTCATCATCATTATCATCATCGTCATCATCATCGCCATTGTAAAAACTGTCATAATCATTATCGCCATCACCGTTGTTATTCCCGTCGTTTTCGTCGCCTTTGCCATCATCATCATCGTCAATGTCGAGGCCATCGTTTTCGCTACTACTGACGTCACGATCTATTGATCACTGACAATATAGTGATGACGATGATGAGACTGCTTTGGTGACGAACACAGTTGTAAAGACGATAATGGTGACGATGAACGTGACGTCAATGGAGACCATACCGATGATACTGACAATATAGTGATGACGATGATGAGACAGGTTTTCTCCATACAAATGGGGCCTAACAGTACCATCACCATTATCATTACTACCTGATTTGCAAGCAGGGCCTCTTTCTCTTCTGCACTCTGTTGTGGCATTTCAACCTTAAACGACAGAAACAAAGCAACAATCAATTTTCGTAGGACGCCTATGTTTGAATGGCCCTTTTAAGGTAGTTTTACAAATATTTTACCAAATTCACAGAAACTGTAGTAAAGCTAGAAGGAAAACATAAATAGCAGTACCGTATTTACTCGATTAAACGCCGCGGTGTTTGTTAAATTTTTGGCGTGTCCGATTGGTTTTTATTTAACTCTTTAAGTCCCAATATCCACATACAAATTCTCCAAACTGATCTCCATACATTTCCGTGAAGAATTAGTTGGGAGAATTTGCTAAAAGATCAAATATTTTTCTCTTTGTGATCATTTTGTTAATTCTCATAGACTTTGCCCATGATAGTCTATGGATATCGTTAGGAGAAAATTGATTTTGAGCACTATTGGGACTTAAAGGGTTAAGGATGGCGTTTATTTCGAAATCATGGTTGCTTACCATTTGGCATTTACATGGACAAACCAGTAGGCCCTTGGAATGGTCAAATGGTACGCAAAATTTAGGACTGGTATATTTCGTCTCGGAATCGCGTTTACCCTTTGTACAAATCAGTTCTATTTGCTGGAAAACGACCGCGAAGGCTTGAAACTGGTATCAAAGATGGCTTTGAAGAAATGGAACTTGAATTTCTGTTTGGAATATTCCGTCCAGAAAACACGACTACCTTTTCAGATGTTCCGCTGTTCCAGGAAGTTTTCCGCTGGAACGACCCAAAAAGTCGTGTTCCATTTACTCTCCAACCGGATTTTCCGGAATCTATTTGTAAATGGTAAACAACCCCTTTTTCTTAAATCCCTAGCAACTGTAAAGTAACCGTAAATCGCTTGTAAATATCATGTAATTTAAAGGCTCTAATGTCTCTCTTATTTTCCTGAGACAGAATCGTAAATTTATGGATCCCAGGATGGTGCAGATTACCAGTGAGTTGTACCGATTTTTTTCTTATATTCCTCGAATAAACGCCGGATTCCTCCGATTAGGTGCGGCGTCTATTTCGAAGGCGGCGTTTAATCGAGCAAAGACGGTAGTTAGAAAACGAGACTTGGTCTTACGTCATAAGGTCAAAGAGATTCCTGTAACGCGTACCCCATTTGCTCTTAAGGTGGATATTCACTGTCACGTGTCACGTAATTTTTAACTGCGTGCACGAGTAAAATTTACGGCGCGTAATTAAAAGTTGAGTGACGTTGAACTTTTGCGTTTACGCGATACCTTTCATATATTGCCTCTATTTTATTTACGCGCGTAGAATATACCCACGTAAAAATTACATGACTGTGGAAACCCTCCCTTAGTATCAAGAAAACATAAAGATGATTTTTTTGGCCCAGACTGTAAAAGGCAATATTTTAATAATTTTATAATTTTTTATCTAGGCTGTCCATGCCAGAGTATTTGTTAATAATTTTGCCAATTACGCGTTCTTGTTTGCTATGGAACTTAAAGTTAGCTAAGGAGTCACTTGTAAATGACTAAATCACAACTTCGTGTCAAACAAATATGTCTCCCTATGTTAGGCAAACAGGTTTTAAAAACCAGCTGGTAATCCTCAATACGAGGGGTTGCTGTCTTCCTTTTCAATCGTCTTCAAGTATGTCCATTTTGTATTTGTTGTGTTATGATACCTTCTTTCAGCTCTCCTAACCCTAAAGCCACTTGGTTTGCAACCCTAACCGTACAACAATGGAAATACAGTAGAACCCCGGTAACTCGAACTCTCGAGGGAAACGAAAAACAGTTCGAGTTATCGTGGTAAATTTCAGGAAAATTTTGATCAAGGGAAAGAAAATTTGGTTCGAGTTAGCGGGGAATTCGAGTTATCGAGGTTCTAATGTAATGAACAATGTTGTTTTCTTCTTTTCTGTGACCAATGAGGAGACACCTTCTATTTACGAACAGCTGCTACAGTGCTGTTCACTCAGTTTGGTGGCATCTCCAGCTGTTTGAATTTTGATGAAATGTCGTGACACAGTTCCTTAAAGGTTTTATTTCTTAGCTGTCTTTCTTCCTTACCCTCACTTGAAGATCGTATTTAGTGATTGCTCCGTCCTCGTCTTGAATTCTAACGAATACGTCAATCCGATAGCCTCTGCTCTCTAGACCAACAGAAAGAGTTAACCAAGATGACGTGTATGGCGCACCCGGGGAGAGTACAGCCTCCGCAGGAACTGGAATTTCTGGACTATCAGCGTCCGATTGAGTTGACACCTTGTATTTCAACTTAGTGTCATCCTGCCAATCCTTACACGTGATTTGAAAGTCGTCTTGAAACGCAAACCCCAGGTCGGGTGTATCGGCATGTTTTGAAGTGATATTGCAGACCCCTTCTTGTGGCGGCACATTCACCTCCCTGGTGTATTCTGAAAACCCACGGGTTTGGGTTCCTTGGGCCCATGCCTCAAGTCGGAACGTGTAAGTCTTGCCACCCTCCAGACTATTTGCTTTTACCACAAGTGTTCTTCCTGTTTTGGGGGTGCTCAGAATGTTTTCGACGTTTTCAACTTCTTGAAAAGGACCAGAGGGCGAATCTCCCTTCAATATCTTCCACTCGTAATTGGTATTTTGACACGTACAAGTTTCGCAAGTGGCACAGCCTGTCAAAGTCATTTTGTTAGAAGGTCCGATTCTTTTGTTGCAGTTTGTTACGCACCTGAAGTTAAAGGAAAGAACATTATATTAATTCTAATGCCATATTCCTAAACCACACTCTTTAACAAATGGTAAGCGTAATTCCCTTGTTTTGCACTGCGAATCACCTACTACGGTCGAACCTGTATATAACGGGTGGCTACTTCATACAGGATCACTAAAATTACTCACTGGGCGTGGTCTAATGTGAATCTTAATGGCGTATCATACAAAAATACTATATCACTATATGCAAGGAAACAATAACACAATCAACACTCTTTCAAGCGATCAATACTTTAAACAAAGTTCAGTGCCAACTTGTAACTTTACGGTATAATATACGTAACATTGTGTAAAAGTACTGTGCAGTAAATTGTCATCTACTCTTCTACTGCGATATACAGTACCGTATTTCTATGACTTACCTGAGTTCACAACAAAACATCTCATTCTGTCATAAAATACCGCAGAAAATACCATATCGCTTAGTTTCCGTTCAAGGGTGGCCGCTTAATACAGGGTCGTTATATAAAGGTTCGACTGTATTTCGCACTGACATATATAACGACATGGAGAGTGGTGATGATTTTTGCACCGGTCGCCTGAAGAGAGGTAATGACTTCAGCCAGGACCCCATAATCCGGAGCGAGTAACGCTCATACTAGGCCTATGTCACGGCTTTTTTACGGACCAGTTTATTTTTAGACACATTTCAGGGCACTTTTTCCCGCGAAAATAGATTCTCCACCATGTCTATGAGCGCATTCGAAGTATAAGATATCAAAAAGGCAAACTAAACGTTATTAAAAGGCAGAAAATATCACTTTTAGGTCTGTAGGCTTTGCTAACTGGTTTATGGAATTTAAAACATAGTCAAAATTTGCGCCAAACAGTTCTAAAAAGAATCTGCTCCGTAAAAACGCCGTGACACGAGTCTGTGGATGTTGCTCGCTCCGGGTTATGGGCTCCTGCTTCAGCACAGAATCGACCAACAACAGCAATATTCTCGTGACATAATCCTTTAAAGCTCTCTATTTGTCAGTTTAGAAACGAACAGGAAACGTTTGCAAAGACTTCTGGGACTGTTACAAAGGACAGGGGAAAAATTGTCCAGTAGCTGACCAGCACGTCCCCAGTAACGATCCCAGAGGTCTTTGTGACACTTTACTCAGCCCAGTTTCCCTCTCGTTTCTAAAGTGGCGAATAGGGGAGAGGGAATTTCACTCACGTGATATGAACAATTGGTGGATCTCCTTCCACCAATAAAATGCTAGTACAGGCAACACTTCTCCGAGTGTCTTTCATGGCCAACACACAAACATCGTACGTGCTGTACAGCCTCATCCTGAGTGTATTAAAAGAGATCTGTGCTGTGGAGGCGTTCAGTCTTCCAGGCGGATAACCAAAACATCCATCCTCATCTACCACCGTAGAGTTAGACTGAGTTTCGTTGTTCGAGCTGTTGATAGCAGTGACATGTGGAATCGGAGATAAAGGAAACGCGGGAAGCACGGTACAGTTTTTAACCAGTTCAGGGTCGTAACTTCCTTGTTTAGCACAGAACCAGCAATACTGGAAATCACTAGGCAAATTGTCGTTTTCTGGAACGTCCGGGTCTTTTGTATTAGAGGCATCTATGGTGGCTTCTTTTCCTTCACCAATTGCCCTAGTTGATCCCCCGGCGATGGCGGCTTCGATGTCCGAGGGAATAACATTGATGTATCCCTCGGAAGACCCTTCGACTCCCTTTACATCGGCCATTGCACACGTGAACTCAAAGTAGTATTCATCGATAGAAAATTCCATAGGGTTAATTTCCATGGTTAACTTTTTGGATGTTGATAAAGCATTCCCTATTAAAGGAAACGTTATGAAGCTGCCGCTGTCGACGTCCCACTTCTTCACAATCCACGTGAAATTGGTTTTGTCAGAAGCTTCACAATTCACCACTACGGTATTCTTGATTTTGATGGACTTCCATCTATAGTAGGGAACTGCATTTTGGCGAATACTTCCCACAGCGTCTGAGTCGATCGTAACGACGGGATAATCGCAGGGCTTATCTAAGGTCACAGCTTTACCTGATGCGTTGACTTTGCTCACCTTGTTGCATCCCGTGATCAAAAGCGGGTAATTATCGACCGCAGAGTACGTATGGTCAAAAGAAAAGTTTTTTCCTGTAAAGGTCTTGACTTCCACGCCAACCTTGCTGCATTCGTCCTCGCAGGTAATCCCAAGATCAGTCTGGTAGATGAAGACTTTGTTATCGCCAATTTCCACCAGAAAACACGATTCTGTTCCCACTTGTTTAATTCCAACGGTAAAATTAATAGGAAGGCCCAGCTTTTGAGGTCCGTCATTTGTGAAATTTATTGTCTTGACCATACACTGTGAGCGGACCGTAAGCTGAAGGATCTCTTTACTCACGGCGTTCCATGCTGTAATGTTGATTGTGTATAAATTCGGAATTTCGAACGTGTAATTTATAAAAGGATTAGTAGTGGTAACTTCATATCCATTACTGAAATCCCAATAATACGTTACATTAGTTCCAGTTGCAATTGTAGTATTGAAAAGGACGGGGAAATCGCATGGAAAATAGGTTTTGTCATGGCCAAATCCTGGTTTTCCAATGTTCGCTTCTGGTCCTGTGTTCAAAGAAACCGCTGAGAAGTTAGTGATGGGCGTTTGGACTTCGACTTCTATTTCCATGAAGGCTAGGTGAATTTCATTATTAACAGTAATGTTCATGGTATACGCGCCGTGCGTTCCATAGGAGTGTTGCAGTATAAGTGGTGCTAGGAAAGTATCGTTTGCAACCGACGTTCCGTCACCGTAGTTAACCGTGTAGTTTGAATTTGTGGGATGTACTTGACCCGCAACAACAGTAATCGTAAAGGTGATTGTGCCTGGAGGAATGTTCTGCGGGCTATTTGTTGTCAGAGTCAAATAATGTGGGTTTTGTATGTAACTAAGTATGAAACGGGTAAAGTTGCTGACACTGTTGTTGCCGAAGAGAGTAACTGTGTATATCCCTTCGTACATAAAGACGTGTTGAATAGTGACCCCATCAGTAGAGAAATTTCCCTGGTAGTAATGATTTACAACATCAGAACCATCTCCAAAATCCCACCAAATACTGACGTTGCTGCCCGCTGCCATTTGGCAGGAGAAATTTGCTGTTTTGTTAACCTCAACGAATTGACTGGATCGGGTCAAAAGTGGCGTGTCTATTGGCACGTCCACCATCACCGTTAAATATCTCATTTGCCGCGGGGTTACGTAATTGATGGCCGTCACCATGAGCTCATAGATGCCTATATCTGGCATCATGTATTCGAATACCATCGCTGTCCCATGTGTTGTACTTATCGTTGTAATAACTTCTAAGTCGAAGGAAGTTCCATCGATAATGTGCGTAAATGTTGCATTGAAGATTGCATCAGTCCCTGTAATAGTGTTCCAGTACACGGAGAAACGCTCTGCAAAAGGCTTTGCTATCGGATCAACTACTTCAAATCCAATTATGGGCTCCTCTACAATAGCTATTGTCTCTGCTGTGGTCTTATTCAATCGATTACTGCAGTTAAGTTGTACGTGGAAGTGACCTACGCTGCTGTAATTGTGGTAGGTGAAATTTCCTAGTTGTTCAAACACAGTTTCGTTCGTGGTGCCATCGCCCCAATTCCACGTGCATGTAAAATCGGTACCAATACTTATGTTCAACATGCAGGGAGTAAGATCAGTCAGGTTGGTGAGAGAGCAAGTTACGTTAAAGCCAATCAGGGGATCGACCGGTTTATGTACTTGGATTTCCGTCGATGCATTTAGCATACTTATGTTATTGTAAACAGAGCAGCTCACATTGTAAAAATCGAATGGCGAATAAGAATGCTGAGCGGTTAGATCTCGCGTCGTGGTAGCCGAACCGTCTCCGAAGTCGATAAAGATTTCTGGATTGGTTCCCTGGGTGATTGTGACCTCGACTGTCACGGTCTCATTAACTTCTATGTCTCTGTGCGCATGGTGGACGGTACAAGTTAGACCGGTCACCGGTAACTCCACTATGGCCAGAGTCTCTATTGACGCGTTCGAAACACAGTTGGACACGTTTATGGTGATAGCATACTCCCCTGTAGCTGCGTAAGTATGGTTATTTATCGCGGCAAAAAGATAGCCGACATCAAACGAGCCATTCTGATAGGAGGTTCCGTCACCGAAATCAACTGTTATGTTAATGCCGTCTCCTTGCCGAACAAGCCACTGTATAAAAGTGATGTTTCCCAACGCCACCGGGAGGACGGGGCTGTAAAACGCCAAGCCTAATACCCTGTCTTGTACCACAACCGTACAGGTCTTTATCGAAAAAGAGAGAATGTTACTGGCGTGAAGTGAAACGGAATATGTGCCGCTCAAGCGGTACTCGTAGTTTAATAGCTGGTCCTGGTCTGCAAGTTCAGTAAACGAGGTCTCATTGTAGCCCGAACCATAATTTACAACGTAGGTAATGTTGTAACCAGGATGAGGATGTACTGTCACTGTAAATGAATCGTTGGTTGCTACAGCTTCGGGCGTGGTCATTGTGACGTTTGCCACGCTCTCGGTTGCCGTTATGTGCGCCGTTTTTGTGACTGAATTCAACGGTCCGCTTACCGTTGCTTGCTCGTAATAATGACCAATGGCATAAGTGTGAAGAAGCAGCATCTTAGCGGGGGCGCGACAAACCGCTTCTACAGCAAACTGGAGTTGGCTGATGCTAGATGGAGTAGACTGGGTTGTAATCAAAACGGAACCCAAGTGAAGATTAGCGTCATTGAAATAAAATGCTGTGGAATTGTATTTTTTACTGTCTTCACTTTTTCGAGAGATTATTTCTGTGTGGCCACTGCCCTGGTAAGTGAAACCAATGATGTCTCCTTCTTTGACGTCGGTGCTATTTTTAATGTCATCGAACGAGAATATATGGCAACCACCTTTGGAAACGAAAATAAGATGCTCGGAGACCAGCTCGTACTTTTCGCTCAATGTGGCAGTTGGAATAGTATTCGGTGATACATTTTCGTCATTGCAAGTACATGAGCCAAACGAAAACACTTCACCACTGTTACAATTAGTGGCCGAGGTATTGCCGCAAGGAGGAGCTTCAGTACAAATGGAATTGATATTGCAGTAGAGGTGGAGAGGTCCGGTTCCGCACACTTTTCGATATATCTGTCAAGGAAATGAATGACTAAATGAGTTGGTTCATCTTGCCATTAAAAATCGTTGCTACCTTTAGCCTACTGTCCTGGTGCGCATGAGTGTTTTTAAGAGGATGCCACAGACTTGCACCTGTCTCCACTTATTTATTCTCGCAAAGGATTATGGAAAGGAAAATTGACACGCGCAAAGACGCTTGGGAAAAAAGTGTTTGAGAAAAAGTGTTTCTTCCTTCTTTCTCTGGGTCACCGAGGTTGCCGAAAAATTCGCTTGCACTTCTGCAAGCCTATACTCACAAATGGTCAATGAATGAGTCGCGTTATTCGCGGTGACAAAATAGAGCAAATTGTGGGTAATTTAGGTGAACTCAGGTGCATGTTGTTGAAAATATAACGTGCAATGGTTCGAGTTTACATCATCATAAACTTTAACTTCATCAACGCGATACAGTCGACTCCTAGTAATTCGAACCTTCTAGGGAAATCGAAAAAAGTTCGAGTTATCGGGAGTTCGAAACAAATAACCGGAAATAAGAAAATACGCAAATGGATGGGGAGGGAAAGAAAGCATCATAGTGCACACTTCAATAGATTAATATTTTGAAAAAGGAATCAAGAAACGAAGCTTGATTAACATACAGGGATGGACACTGAACTTGAACTGGAATAACAAAAAAGACAAAGAATTGACACGGTTGTTTTGAAATAAATTGAATGTTTCGGACTTCAGAACACTGTTTTTTTTCGACTTGTCACCCGCATAACTGATGGTTCGAGTTACGTGGGTAAAATTGTATAGAAATGACCTGAAGGGAAACAAAAACTACTTCGAGTTAGCGGGAGGTTCGGGTTATCGAGGGTTCGAGTTACCGAGGGTAAACATGGTTAGAGTAAATGTATGAAGGAAATCCAGGGAAAAACGACTTTGGTCCCAGCTAGCGTGAGGTTCGATTTAAGGAGGGTTCGAGTTATCGGGAGTCAACTGTACAACGACACACCAAGAAAAATCGTTTTTATGGATCGGTAATCACGTTAAATTGTTGCTAGAACGTTAAGTTTTCAATGTACTTCGAGCAAGAAGTTTGAGTTTTGCTGGAGCTCGTTTGCAGAAGAGCACTAAACTTTATCATAATCGACCAGAAGAAACATATAATCGAACAAATTTACATTTGGATCTCCACGACTAAAGTTTTAATTGAGTAAACATTGATTTACGTCATAAGTATGGAATTTCTGTCGTTAAAGTGCAGACGCAGCGAGGAGACACGGCTGTATTCGCAGGCTAGCATCTCATTGGCCAGTTTGAAATTCCACCCGTTATATTGTGATTGGCTCTGTTTGGGTAATAATTACCTACCTGAAGAGATACGTAGCCGCTAGTCTCTGTACAAATCCTCCAACCCATTAGCTTGCAGTCATCCTCAAACCTGTAACTTGGTAGCAGCACAGTTACGTTGGTGTATTGTACCCCACCACTTCCGGGTGTGGACTGAAAAACCTCTCCAACAGTGTAGGTACGAGCATCTAGAAGACGAAGAGCATACACCGTAATTTGACTCAGTGCGCAAAGACTCGCGAGAAATGATAAAAGAACTCTCTCCCTTTTTTGACCCCCTTCCGAAATAGCCAAGCCCACACAGGCTTCACTTCAATTCCTTGCGCACATGCGCGGTCAAGATTAGCGGACAGTTTTTTCAAAAACTATTTTTGTCATGTTTGCCACACAAGGTTTGCCGTCTTTTTTGCCATGTTGTCCTTTTACGTAAGTTCACTATTGCGGGCTTTCACAACACTTACCATCCATGGGAGATGAAATTGCGCTTCCCGTGGTAAACTGAGCGTCCAACCGCATGTCAGTCCCTTCGTAAACGGATATCGGACACCCGAACTCTTCGTTTGCCTCAACGATCGAGGGACAGTTGAGTTCAAGCAGATTGACAAAAGAGTAAACATTCACCTAAAAGAAAGAAAATGGACATGACATCAACAAAGGGTAAACAAAGAGAATAAGGGTCCTTGTTGAATGCACCAGGTTTCGACCACTATCTTTTTCCTTTTTGATAAACAACTGGTGACCCCAGGATTATTATAGGCGAATTTTTGTTTACACTTTTTGCCTCATTAACTTATGCTTATCACTGTCTGATGACCCTAATAAAATAAAAACTCTGAATATTGAAAGGGCATAACAGTTTCAGTTATCTCCAAAAATTCGAACCCAATACACCGAATGGTTTCGGAGAAATTCTCTTCTAAAAACTCGAAATTTTACTGAGAATGTATCGCTCATTAACTTTTTTGCCACATAGCAATTTCGCAGTTTTTGATGGCTGATATTTCCTTCAATATTGCATGCAAAGAGCTGAAAATTGCACAAATTGCTCAACTTCATTAGCTCTTTAAACTTTTACATTTAGTTCATATATGTGGCCACGGCTTCAATGAGTTAAGTCGTATGCTAATGAGGAAAAATGTAAACAATGACATCAACAAAGATTTCTCAGAGACATTGTATACATTATAATAATTATAATTATACATTATAATTATTACAATTTTTGACAGAAAAGGTACCCCTTTCATATATTCTCATTGACAAATGGTACTCTTTTCACATACCTAGTTTAGAACATTGAACCTCTTTTAACTGCTATAAATGCACTGCCTTTAAAAGAAGATTAAATAAAAAAAAAGAAAATTTCTCGACTTTTTCATAGCCATAAATTCTTCTATTGGTCCTTTTAGATCTTTCTACAGACGGAAAGACAGATTTCCCTACCCTTTTATATACTTCAACCCTTGGAATAATAATAATAATAATAATAATAATAATAATAATAATAACAACAATAATAAATACTTGATTATCCACTCCCCTTATGGGCCTTTTCAGAGATAATAAAACAATAGTTTAAACGGAACATAATATGTTTAAGAATCCCAACCGGTAGGAGGACAAAACCAGTTGGCCATTTACAAGCGTGGCCGAGGATTTGAACTCGGGAATACCAAGTACAAATCCAGCTAGCGTTCAGGGCGGGACTTGAACTCTGGGCTTCCGGATTACAAGTCCAGTGCTCTAACCGCTCGTCCTTGCCGTCTCCACAACCCTTTCATATACCTGAGGCTTGTGGCCTGCAAAAGGTACCCCTTACGGGCGGAGCCTCCCCGTATAGGCTACTATAGGAAGTACCCCCTGGGCTTCTTACCGCCAATGATGTGGTATGTAATTGTGGTTCACCATAATCGCCCAACAGGGCCTGGCCATAAACAATGTGTGTTCCCTCAGAATGATAGAGATACGATTCAACAGACTTCTCTGTGGTGACTAAGATGCCCTCGCCAAAGTCCAACGTGTACGATGCTCCCGTGTAATCGGAAAGCGTAGCATTGAATCTTTCTGACACAGATACGTTTGTGGGCATGGTCAGGCCAAGTTCATAGTCGTACTTTCCTGAAGCATTGTAAACGCTGTAGGCAGATCGTCCACCGCATTGTATTATTGGGTTGCCTGTACATGGCACATCGCATTGTGGTTCGCCAACCTTATTGACGGCGTCAACTGAGTCACTGCAGAGACACTGATCTCCACGTTTTACCGCAGAGTATGTATAGCCTGCCTCGCCGCAGCAAGTGGTACAGATCTCCGGGGTCAGGGAATTCTTGCCGTAGTCTCCACATGCCTTAAATGGACCACTCAAATAACAGCCAACGTAATTTTCCGCTACATTGAAAAAATAAAATTTAATTAATTAGACATGTTGGAGCTCCGCTTGAGACTGGGTCAATGCCGTGTCGAATAGACCTTTTTACCGATACGGCGGCCATATTGAATTAATTTGATTTAAGGAGTATTATAGGATGCCCAGGGGGATTAAGCACATTTCGTTTGTATTTTCGAGCGCTTCTCGGGACATTTTTTCTTAAAGTTGTCTTGGAATAAGATTGCAATGGGAAAAAAGATCCTTGTGCTGTGTTTTGATGTATATAATGATCGCCCTTTTCCCGAGAAATATACAATGAAAGACCATATTTCTAATACTAAACTAGAGAAAGGCGATCATTATTACATCCAAACACGGCACAAGGATCTTTGTTCTCATTACAATCTTATTCTAAGAAAACTTTAAGAAAAAATGTCCCGAAAAGCGCTCGAAAATACAAACGAAATGCGCTCATGCCCCCTGGGTATCCTATAATACTCCTTAAATCGAATTAATTCAATATGGCTGCCGTATCGGTAGAAAGGTCTATTGCACTATGGGGCTATTTTGGGGAGCGAATGTGGACCCATTTTCCTGTGCGACTTCCTTGTAACCAATGAAAGAGCTGATAGCGTCCTCGGAATAGTCCCACAATGCAGTTAGAGGCGACATCGACCTAGTCCTGCGCTAAACCTCAAAATGACCACTTAAATTGTAAAAATATTTGCAAAATAGACCACAAACATTTCAAAACCCCGAAACCACTTCTGGATTTACCTTGGTTCGAAAACATTGATGTACCGTGGAATACGCGTAATCACATAACAAAATTCTCCAATCTATCTGCTGTCCTGATTCCAGAATTTATAGGACACTATAATAGGACAGTACGCGTCACTCCCATACGACAGTGCGCGCCATCAGAACAGTGAATGCCATCGCGCCCGCGCACACTTGAAGGTTTTTTTTTTTACTTTTAGCAAAAAAAAAACTTTCAGAATATCTTGTGTTTTAATTGGACTCCACTCAGTCCTGTTACCATTACTTGGTTGACCAAGCGTGCAGCGGAGGACGAGTTAAGCACCAAGAACGTGAACCGAGCGTGAAATATGTTATAGTTACGTCTGGTAGCAGCTTCTCAACTGACAAAATCGATTCAGCAGCACAAAGCAGCTGAATTTGAGTCCGCTGAGATTCAAAGCCTGAAGTCGTTTAATCGAACGTTAAATCATATTAAGAAGTCTTTGACCATTTCGTTTACTGCTAGAATATGGGATTTTAAGCTAAGCGAAAGCTTGGTTAACCCTTTAGGTCCCTAGAGTGACCAACATCAATTTTCTCCTAACAACATCAGCAGATCACAAAGGGTAACGGTCGTGAGAATTACTAAATTGATTACCAAAGGGAGAAAGCTTTGATCTTGAACCAAATTCTCTCAACTGCTCTTAAAAGATATGTTAGAGATCAGTCTGGAGAATTTGTATCTGGATCTTGAGGCTTAAAGGGTTAATAGACTCACGCGTTGTAATGCCATACAGTTCCATTCTGAGAACAGGTTCGTGATTCCATGACTTTATGTGAAGTCGGACTTTCCTCGCCACGAATGGATTGGCAAAGGTCTTTTGAACCACAGAGCTTGCATCAGTATTTCCCGTAAAAAGCTGTGAAAAATTGACGTTAAAATGTAAAAAGGAAGCTCTCTTCTGCTACAGAAAAAAATTCATTCATTTCGGAAGTGATTCTGACGCTATTCAAAGACTTTTCTCAATTCATCTTTAATTGAGGTACTCTCTCTTCTGAGAGCATGGGGATCATTGGGTAGCGGTTGTTACAAGATGCGTGAATACTGACTTCTGATTGGATAAAATTACACGGAAGTGACGCTATACACGTGAATTACGTCACTAATTGCAAAACAAGTTTGCCTTTAAGCCGGTAAAACGCACAACACGAACAGCTTTTGTTGTAACAACATTTCGCAACCTGCAACATCCTCGTTTGTTAGGTTGCAAGACAGGTTTTCTTCGTGGCTGGTAAAACGCCCAACATCGCTATTCAACTCGTTTTACAGCAATGGTGCAAAATAAGTTTAACGTTTCTGCAGCTCGTGTTACCGTACCTTGAGGCGGTCGCTCATGAAAGGTTCCACTGCTGTCGCATTCGTGTTGCCTTACCTTAACTGCGTTGTTTTCTAAATACGCCTCCCATAAAGCACTCTTAGTATGAGACACGGTGTAGGTCATGACGTAAGAACTGCTGCGACCTTGAGTAGCCACTTTAGTGATTGTCTTAACTTGGTTCACGTCCACCTCCACCCACTGATCACCAGTTGTGGATTGCGGTTTCCAAGCTTCAATAGACCAAGATGTATCTAAAGAAATAAGGGTTTAATTTAGCCCGGGGGGGGGGGGTACTTGGGTTAATTTTTACCGGGTATGTGCCGCTGGCCCCTCAGAGCCCCTAAATAAGGGTTTAATTTAGCCCGGGGGGGGGGGTACTTGGGTTAATTTTTACCGGGTATGTGCCGCTGGCCCCTCAGAGCCCCTACCTCATTATAGTCTATTCTGTGGCCAATTATTGACCCCATCTTAGTCACTTTTTGCGCAAATATGTAATTTCGCGAACCTAACTTAGTCACTTTCTATTTTTATGAATTGACCTATTTTTTACATTGAACGAACAACACTTCACTTTTCATCTGCGGTACAAACATTCTGGTACGTTTGCTAACAGTAAATATGAAGAACTGTCTTACCCCAAAAATCCGAAAATGTGCGACTCCATTCTAGTAACTCTATTGAAAATGCGACCTCATTATAGTCAATCCAGTAGTGAAAGTGAGACCCCATCCAGCGACACATCCCCATTAGCCTCTTTTAAGGAAGTACCCCTCCCGGGCTATTTAGCAGCAATGATTCTATCTTATTAGTCCTAAACAATGGATAAGTAAGGCTGAATTCGCCGCTCGTAGGTCCTCTGGCAAATCTGTCGTCCTCGATATGAACTACCGCTGCACAAACCTGATGCGAGCCTCCAAGTGAGCCTTCCTTTATCACCTATAAAACCAGGTGTATACGAGGATGCTGTCATTAATGCTGACGAGCCCCATCCAACGCCAAGTTTAGCTGCAAATTTTTAAGCATCAAAGGAAAATCAGTAAGAGTAGGTGGTAGGAGAGAGTAATTACTGTTTTATGAAATACTCTGTTAGGACGTTGAAAGAAGGCATATTTTCCCTGTTTCGTGAAGCTGCTTTTTATATTCCGTAAGTAACAACAGCTGTTTCTCTCGATGCAGTCAATTACTCAAATTTAAATGATTTTGGACGTCACTTCAAAGCCTTTAGGGTTCATATTACTGGAACCGTTACTCGATGTACCTGTACATGAAAACTGTCTTTGACTAACGACGGGTAGGAAAGGAAGTGGACTGAAAATTGAGATCGTCTTAAACCGGCAGTTTCAAGCTGGACTTGGATTAAAAAAAACGCTCCAAAACCATAAATCGGGATTTGCTACATTAGTGATTCATTTTGTTGATCAGGGGACATTTTTTACTTCGCCAAGTGTCCTTTCCCAACTCTTGATTAGTTTACACCGAGCGTTTTGAGAATTAAAGTGTCACTACCCGTTTCAGTCACTTATGCAAGTGTCGTGCTTCTCCGGTGTGACTTCTTTGGGAAGTAACTTTGTCACGTTAGCACTACAAACGAGACATCTGTAATACTTACAATAATCGCTTTGTCCGTCCCTATGGAAGCAAGTGCTGTCCAAGTAACAGAAACCAGTAGCCATACAGTCCCCCTCCGTTATGCCCGCCCAACCGGTGCTTATACGATCGTTAACTTCAATAAAGGGGCAGTCTGAATAAGCTGTCGATAGATGATAAAAAACTCAGCAGTGTAAGCATTAACAGCGATAATGGGCTCTAGTAACTCCTAGTCGGTTTCCAATCCTACGAGTGATTAAACACGAGTGTGGTGTAGACACAACTGAAAGACATGCTGCCCGGTTATCAGTTAGTCTTACAAGCAAAGAATTTTTGACGTAGTGGTCTCATGCGGAGCGCTTCTTCGCAGGTACTTAACAGACGGTTGCGCACATATTAGGGCCAAGCAAGAATTGTTCTGCGAATCCTATTCGGGCGCGAATTGTAAACGAAACTTAAGGAAATATCCAACTCAATATCAAATGCACACTTGTAACCACTAAGAACCGTGGCTAATTGAACCCCTTTAATTAACTCTCAATATTCCTGCTTAGGTTTATAAGAACCGGATGTTTGAAGCTTTGCTAGAGACAACGAAATGTCAAATTAACCCAGACACAAAGAAGAGAATTCACTGTCGTCAGCTCGTATATCAAATTTAGTTTCCATTAATTGTCAAAATGAAGCTTACGCTGACAAGTATGTTATAAGTATCGCGGGCTCAGATACACTTTTGTTTTGTTTTGGCTATAAGTTGAGAAGTTCCATTGAATCGCGGACTCAAAACAACATTCAAAGGCTGACGTTCTTTTTACTTAGTTCTTTTTTTGTCAGTGCTTAATTCGATAGAAACCGTCGAAAATTTATTTTTCCGGTAAAATGTTTGAATTTAAAAAGGGCTCCGCTTTTAGGCTTTGCTAAATCTTTATATCATAAGCAATAATGAACTCACAAGGTAACATCCCAACGCAGTGGAACCTTTTTCGCATCTCTGTATAACCTAAGGCTATTTTGCTGTAAATAACAAGTAGGCTCATTTTAAAGTCGGACGATCCTCCTGTTGGTCGCCGTCCGATCAGAAGATTGTGGTGCGTTTCGACTGTTCTGTCCGTTGCAAGAACTGTTCCCCAAAACGCGTCTGCTCCATTGACAACCATCCAAGGATTGGTACTAGGATTTTCTCTCCAGGCAATAAAGATATGGTACCACTTCTCAGGAGTTATTACAAGAGATATGCTGCCATATTTGGTGGTCGAATAGATATTAGCGGTCAGTTTTGAGGTGGATGTTGCGTAGAAAATTGCCAGTCCTCGATCAGCGTTGTTTTCAGCTGAGTATAGAATGTCGCTGTCTGCTCCGCTCTTTGCCCAGAACCAGAACCCAATAGTGATACCATAAGGGCACAGCGCAAAGTCGCTGATGCAATTTCCAAAGTATCCAAAGTCAATTGTCTGAGCGGTGGCAGTTTTGATCTCTGCGACCCCGGTAGTAAGTCCCTTGTATCCTATGCCACCATATATCGCCCCTTTCTCACCCTTTCCGTGCTTTGAACCAATCAAATCATAAAATGTACCACCCACGTATCGGTCCAACGGCATTAAATGATCAGCATCTTTGTAGCATTGGGCTGTGAAAAATACCAACAAAAAATTGAATGAACAACTGCAGGCCTTGAAGCCAACAATTTCGCACGCGCGCTCCTATTAAAAAAGTGGAGACACGTTTCCACCTAGGGCATTATCTTATGCTACTCCAACTGGCAGACGTTTTCGTAGGTGTAATTTTTTTTTTATTCCAAGATACCAGAAGTGATTTTCCAAACGCTTAATTTTAAGATTTAAAGGTGTTCCTTCCCCTCGCAACTTAAACCCCAGATTTAATTTCAGTACCCTTTAGTGGCTTCTACAAAACAAGTTCCTGCGCGGTCTTGATTTAAGTGATATAATATTGGGTCACGAAAAAAAGACTCTCGTCTAAAACTTTTGCTTTAAAAAAGTTGCACTGGCTTCCTTTAGAGGACAGAATAATTTTCAAGTTACTGTTGATCACGTACAA
The DNA here is from genome assembly GCA_942486025.1 of Porites evermanni. Taxonomy (NCBI): domain Eukaryota; kingdom Metazoa; phylum Cnidaria; class Anthozoa; order Scleractinia; family Poritidae; genus Porites; species Porites evermanni. The sequence goes on along the minus strand of CALNXI010000004.1, from coordinate 866,286 downwards.
ATCTCTTAATGGCCTTGCTGCGGTGTATACTAACGAGCTGTTAGATCATTACACTCCCTGTCGTTCTCTTCGTTCTAGTGATTCCAACCTCCTAGTTATCCCCAAGACTATTACAGTTACTTACGGTGATAGATCTTTTGCGGCAATAGTTCCAAAGTTATAGAATTAGCCAGCACTTGCCATTAGACAAAGCAACTTCATTTGTTGTTAGCTTTAAAAGGGCTTTGAATACGTATCTGTTTCGTGAGAGCTCTTTCTTTCAGTTGTAAAAAGCATCGAGACATTTATATGTAGAATGCGTTTTTTTTTAAGAACTTTAATAATAATAATAATAATAATAATAATAATAATTATTATTATTATTATTATTATTATTATTAAAACAGGGTATCGAAATGAACGGACTTTGTATCAAACAGAATCAGGGTCTAAAGACCTTGCGGCACATTCCCACCAACCTCCCGTTCACACCCCCACCCCGGGTTACCAGTGGCGCCCTGTGGTGTGTGCAGGAAGCAAGTCATGTCGCTGGGAAGACGAAATTCGAATTTCACTTACATGCCGTCAATTAAAATACTTAAAACTTAATTAATAACCCGTCAATCTGAATCTACACTAGGCATCCCAGCAAAGGCAAACTTAAAAAATCCAACTCACTCTCTTTCTGTCTGTTGAACATTGTGATCGTTGTAGATTGTGTATCATCTGCAGTAAAGGACACGTAACTAAGGGAAAAAGGTGACTGGTCATTCCACTGCAACAGAACGTCGCCCCCAGATCCCAGCACCAGGTTGCTCGACCGGAAGTCTATCCAAAAAGGGCGAGATTGGCCTGCTACTAAAGCATTTGAAGTACTTTGTGAATGTTGCAAAGTTTCGCTTCCGCCTCCCGTAGAACGATATATTCCTGAAACGCCACTATTGTAGAAGATTTTAAATCGATATCTCGCTGAGGTGGCCTGTGGCTTTTCATGAAGAATTACAGAAACACTTTGGGCAGCCTGTATTAGTACCGAGATGGATTTTCCGGACAGAGGGTGTGGTTCTGTTGTTTTTGCCGCTGGTAGAACAACAAAGCCACTCAGCTGATCTGAATAGAATAAGATAACAGGAGTTAGCGGGGATCAAAATGCCAAAAAGAACGTCTATTGAACAATACACCACACTCTTCCATTGTCTATACTGTAACAAAAGCTTTTATCTCTGCTAGAGTTTTATTTGATAAAGCAGGTCATAAACTGAAGGGCAGCTTGAGAGCTTATATTGACCTGCTAAAGCAATACTTAACAATTATTCCTCGCTGAGCCCTCCGGCCTCATGGGCTATTGACTCAGAGGCCATGAGGGCGGGAGGAATAATTGTTTTAGTAAAATCCAACTAGTTGGTCAAAAATACCGAGAATAAAACATTTTTAGCTAGTTAAAGCTAGACTTTAATCCTTTTTTGCCGTCAAAAAGGGCGCGCTTTTCGCTACTAGTAGGCTATAACATATAGCCTATTAGTAGCTCAACCAATCAGAACGCAGCATTGATAATAGACCACTAGCTGGATTTTACTAAATACATATAGACACACGCATGAAAGATAGGCCACAACACCGGGGGTCTCCGGCGTCCACATTCCCCCTAGACAGGTTTGATACTCTTCCTAAGTCACAATTAAAATACATACCACCCTTTCCCAGGCTCCTCGATTTCAGTTCGCGGTTTTTTTCCCGCCTGTTCGTACTTACTAAAAGCCTGGAACAGGCTAAAAGATACACATTTATCGTTCAAACAACAAACAAACCTGTAATACAGTTGTTGTGATAAAACTGGATTTCTTTGAAGCCGTTGTTAAGGGTGGTGTAAACGCTCTCCACTTCAACTTTTACTGAATCGGTCAAAATGTCAGCAAAGCTCCTTTCGTCCCAGACCGCATCGGCCAAATGATCAACACCTTGATTTTGAGTCAGTTCCACCTAGGGGGAAATCAAATCGATTTGATGACTTCTTCCCTTTTAAACGGTAAGGCTGAAGAGTTGTCTCTTGGTGTTGCGGAAACCATTGTTAGTTTGCTTTTGTTTTATGGTGTGGGTATTGTTAAGTGTCTTTTCAATCTTTTGTATGACCACGTCATTTGTAGTCTGCTACACAGCCGTTTTTAGTGTCTTCACAACGACTCTGAAAACGGCTGTGTAGCAGACCACGTCATTTGGTGATTGCACCCGACCGTGACGCCAAGAAACTATCAGTGAATAGAGAGCTTTAGATTTAAGACGAGGACGACAAGGAGAACGAGATGTTCTCAATACTTAAATAAGTAGTGCACGCGCGCAAAACAGCTTCATTTTGGCTTGAAATGTGGTAGCCGTCGTCACTCTACTACGAGTTTTAGCGAGAATGTCGTAGTAGCGAAAACAAGTTATCAAATGTTAGAAATATCATCATTTAGCGATCAGGAGAGGGCTTAACCTCCTTCAATGGAAACAAGCGAGCAAACTTTGGTGGTGAAAAAAAGTACTATGAGGTTTTTTATTTTAGAGAACGGGCGAGAAACTTTAAATTAAATGTCATTCTCGTAATCGTTCTCGTCCTCGAATCTAAAGGGGGCTTAGGGGCCGACCATTTAACTCTTGGGGGGGGGGGGGTGATTTCTGGTCATCAAGAATTTTTTTTCTAGCAATCTGGTGGGCAGGATATTTTTTTCCCTTTTTTTCCCATAAGTTTTCTATTACATTTGTGCTGCATGCAATTTTTTTTCTTCCGACAAGCGCTTGCAGGAAATTTTTTTCAAAATCACTTTTTTGGCTTTCAATAATTTTTTTTTTTGAAATTTGGTGGGCCAATTTTTTTTTTTCCTTTTTTTCCCTCAAGTTTTTTATTACTTTTGTGTTTCATGTAATTTTTTTTCTCCCCACAACCCCTTGAAGGAAATTTTTTTCAAAATCCCCCCCCCCCCCCCCTCAAAAGTTAAATGGTTGGTCCCTTAAGGCTTCAAACTTTACCGCGCTTATTCTACCTCGTTCAGTTTGTTAAATGTTGGCAATTTTTTCTGGATTTGAATTCTAAAAGACCTCACGTCGTTTGGTCTAGTACGACGAATAGGAATATCAATAAATTAAAGCATGTTCAAAATTTTGCAGCTAGGATCATAACCCGTTTTGTCTAAACGTGATGACATCACTCCTGTTCTTAGCTGTTCTTAGAGAACCAATTAAATGACTACCTGTTGCATCCATGTTTGTCTACAGAGATGGCATACTGGCTTTCAAGTATTTAAGGGGATTGGCTCCAGACCATCTGGCTAAAAAATTTAAAACGAGGCCCGAAATTCACAACAGTGACACGCGTAACAAGAATGAGATTGACATTCCAGGAGACAGAACTGCAGCAGGCCAAAGGTCCTTTCATTATTAGTCCGTTTCACTGTGGAACGCCCTACCCGAAAGGCTCACTGAGATAACAAACATTGCGGCATTCAAGAAGGAACTTATGCGTTATTTAAAATCGTCTCATTAAGCAGTCTATTTTTAAGACAGGGTTTCTTATATGGCTTTTGTTCTTTGTAACGGAGAGAATTTTCTTGTTAAAATCTTGCGAATATATTGTTTTACAGTTTTGTTTTTTAATGTTTTATACTTTTCTAATATTTTTATTCATAATGTTGATGTTATTACTTTGAAAAGCCATCCGTGGAAAGTAGTAAAGTTATTATCATTATTACTATTATTATTATTATTACTGTATCAAAGTTCAGGGAAAAAAGAGTAAAGTCGTCTTTTTTGTTCACGTCCTCCACAAAACGCGAAATATGGTATTTTCTCGTCGTAGTCGTGCAGTGACGGCAGAGAAATTTACAAAAAAGCGTGATGCACGTGCAAAGTTGTTGTTTTGCCAATTTAAACCTATTGGTTTTTTGCCGTTTTCGTTGACGTCGCCGTCGAGGTTGCTTAGGTTCCCTTAAAGCTCTCTAATTACACCATCGTTACGTCATTTCCGTATCTATAGGTTCAGCCAATGAACGCAAAGAAGCCTCGACCAATGAACGCCAAGAAATCACTCAGTTATTCTTAAAAACATAAAGACAAGGCAGATCAACAAAAATCTTTGGGAAAAACGGAAACTGTTCAGATTTTTTATGTGTACTATATTTTCGCCTTATTTCGATTTATGGCCGTGGAAGCAGCAACTTAATTTTTGGCGCACTTGTCACTGCCTAATGAAAAGCCTTGGTTTTTCCAAAATATCTTTTCTTTAAACTTTAACAGGGAAGTTAAATTAAATGTATGCATACACACCGATGTTTTAATTATGTACAGTCAGCTCTCTCTAAGATGAACATAACACCTCTGGTAACAGCACTAAGTGAACAACTTAGGGAGATCCCGGTCTTATAGTGAGCCAAATAAATGGAGTAAGCAAAGGCAGGGGCCAACTCCAGGTGTCCCTTTTACAGAGGTGTCTGTAAGGAGAGAGTCGACTTTGCTTCAGTGAGATACTCCTAAAACAGTATACACTATACTTGGAACCAGTGTGTGTCAGAAACCCTTGTGTTTTGGGCTCCTGTGAGTGTAAAATATTTTTTCTGCTTTATAAAAAGGCAGACTTTGCTTGTCTATTTCCATCCTGGCTTTACTGTCATCTTTCCTGTTTTATGTTGTAATCGGGGTTTAAAACATCACTACAACTATCAGAAAATATTCTGTGTTACTTACGTATTCTTCAGACCCATCCATAAAGGTAAGTTTAAGTCCTTTGCTTTGTTGAGCTGCGTAGGGTCTCTGCTTTACACGTATGGTGTTGATAACGAACTTTCGAGTGAAGTTAATCTGAACCCACGAGCCGACTCCGCCATTCCCATGCCACCATTCGTAACTGTCTGTACCGGCTTCTGCATTACCATCTATTACGCGGCTGCAGAAGTTATCGTTCAATGATGCACCGACACATTGTCCGCCAAAGGAAGCCAATGCAACATTAATATAAGCACAACGGAGGTGGTCTAGAAAGAAATTTTAGAAGATAGTTTAATCCGGAAGTACGGGAATCCAGGACAGTGTTGGATTCTGGATTCCAGGTGCTGGATTCCAAATTCTTTTTCAGTGGAACTTGGATTCTGGATTCAAATCGTTAGTGGGATTCCGGATTCCTTGAAATGTATTCCGGAGTCCAAAGCCCAATATTCCGGATTCCACATGCAAGAATTTCTCGGATTCCAGATTCCACAAGCAAGAATTTCTCGGGTTCCAGATTCCACAAGCAAGAATTTCCCTAGTTCCAGATTCCACAAGCAAGAATCTTCCGGATTCCAGATTCCACAAGATTCCGGATTCCTTAAGCAAGAATTTCCCGGATCCCAGATTCCACCAGCAAAAATTTCCCGGATTCCAGATTCCACAAGCAAGAATCTCCCGGATTCCAGATTCCACAAGCAAGAATTTCCCGGATTCCGGATTCCACAAGCAAAATTTCCCGGATTCCAGATTCCACAAGCAAAAATTTCCCGGATTCCCTTACATGGGGCGAAAAAACAATCAAAACAAAAACAAACGAACCAAAAAGGAAAGAAAAGAATTGAAGTCCGAGTTCTTAAGCTAAAAAATGTGCAAATCCGTTAAAGGCCTGCTAAGATTATAACCGGCTTATGATTCTGAAAGCGCTCAATTGAACATGAAACAAAAGGTACATGAAGCAGTTTTTTTCTCCATGTAATGGCACTGTTTACTTCTGATTTTAGCAAGATGTATCGAACAACTTGGATTGCTGGATAAAATATCAGTGTGAACTTCTTGAAAAAAGCAGCACATATTAAAAAAAAAACATGCATGAAGACAAACAAAAACGGTCATAACGACCTTTCTTTAGTTTCCTGCAAAGCATTGTTCAAGACATACAAGGCTCTGAATTGGCTAATAAAACTATTTTCAACGGTCGATTATTAAAAAAATGTCACGGTACTCAAAATATCTACAGAATAAAAGAAAGAAAAAAAAATTAGGAAAACGTCCTCGAATGGGTGAGAGTGAAGATAATTTTCTGTGGTAAGTATAATCAGCCCTCTATAAATCAATAAATCATCTCTGAATTACGTTAAAGGAATCACAAAAGGTTTGCATGGTGCTTATGATAAACAAAGAGTCTTCATTAAAAAAAAAAAAAGGTTTGATATATATCTTGCTTAATAATTGGATATTCAAGAGGAACTAAGAAAGTTATAGCACATATTTTCTGGGCTCTGAAACCGTTTATCGTGAGAGGAATCTTCTTTTAGTAAGCGAATTGCGAAGTGAATGGAATTCATTTTGGTAGCAGCAGCATATCGTTCGCTGCTACTCTAGACATTTTTCATAATTAATAACTTTACGATTTGCTTAAAGTTCAATAGCCGAGTTGTAACAATTAATCTCAAAATAGTACCGGTAGGCGAAAATAAACTTATGAATAAAAAACTAAACTTAATTTTCAGATTTTTGGTTAAAAAACCGTGGAAAAAAGCAATTTGGTTATTGCTAATATATTTAGTATATGGCAATGGGAAGATTCAAATTATCCTTTACAACTGAGGAGAGCGAGATACCTAGTCTTGTCTGCCAAGCACCAAGAAATACTGAAAATTTTAGAAGGCGACATGAAGAAGTCGCTGACACATGGCTGTATACTGTTTACATAAAGAAGCGTTTTATCACAAAGCTTCTAAATATGTTTCGTTTGAAACGAACAGGAAAAATGGGTCGCAAGTTCTCAAATAGTTCAAATTGGCCAATTAAGTAATTTTAACTCATAAGTTTATACAACATAAAAGGTACTAGCATGGAGTTAATTAAGTTTCATTCCAAAGATGTCGACAGACGCAGCGACACGGTAACAGAGATTAACTAGACAAGAAATGACTTATGTTTCAGATAACAAAAAATTACTGGAGCTTCTAGATAGATTTCGTAATACATCTAATACCTGGTACAACATAGTCTTGGCCCATACAGCTAGAAGCAGACGTATATGAAACCTGAGGGAAAAATTAGATCTATCAGTTTCCTTTCTATTTATTAAGACCAAACAAAGTTGTACCGAATAAAATGTACTTTTAGCTGATAAAAAGGTCAAACTTACCGAGAAAAAGAAGAATATAAGAACTGCACGCTCAAAACAAACAGCCCCGTTTCTCATCATACAGGAATTTTCCGCTACCTATCTCATACTCTGCGATTGATTTTTTTCTCTTAACTTTAGAAGTAATCGATTCAGCTGCCGTTGGAATCACAATTTGCACCACCAATCTATTTCGCACACTAGGTTTTCAAAATGTATCGATAGATGATAATCTCTGTCAAACACTTCACAAAGGAACCAGTTTCGATGAGACTATATTCTGCTGGCAAACACTGTGAATTACACTGCAAGGGGAATTGATTATTTGTGCTCAAGTGAAGATAGTTTAACGTCTTAGTAGGGAGTCTTTCAAAACGCTTAAATCACCTGCCAACTCAATCTAATTCCAGGGAATTTGCTAGCATCTAATTATGTTAATCTCGTAATGGTAGTTAATTCTTTTTCTCACCATAACAATTGAAGCACAGAAAGGGATAATTTAGGTGATTTAGACAACGTTATGGCAACTCTCCTTCGTTGTTCTGTGTTTATGGGAGCCATTTTATTATTTCGTCGCCCCGTAGCTACAAAGACAATGCATCTTCTATCTTAGACCGTCTGGTACCTCACACTCTCTGTACATCAAAAATGTTTTTTATTCTACAAAAAATGACCCAAGGCTAGAGAAAAACCTAGTTAATTAATCTCGTGACCATTAATCGAACGGTATTAAAAACACAACCTGAGAGGAAAAATACAACATTTTTTTTGCCCGAAAAAACCCAAGTTACATTCTTGTTTAAGAAAGGGAAAAGAAAGAAATTGGATGACATCATGGAAAATCCTTAGCACACGCAACCGACTGTTTAACCAAAGCTTTGTACGGAGAGTCATCAAATTTGGCCTCCTTTACATCTGCACAAAGTGCAGAATTTTATATTGCGTTGAACTTTTTAAAATACCCGTATGGTCCACTTGCGGATATCGCAAGAGAAATTAAATTGAAGAGAAATTAAAATACACGTATCCTGCCGGATCCAAGTGTAATCTCCCATTTATTACATTCTGGGGTCCGAAACTTCGTTTATGTTCAAATGGTTGGTATTCATTAATCAGTATTTATTCACTAGTTCAAATCCCCGAGAGAATCTGTGTCCAAAAACTGAGGGTCCAGAAATGGATTTTACAGAGAGCTCTTTAAACTCTTGGCATGATTTCATAGACAAAAGGGGGTGGGTGTCCTTGAAGCCCCACCCTGAGGGTCGGCGCTTCTCTCACAGAACCCCAACAGAGGCAAGCGACAAGGGCAGCAAGGTGTAATAATTGTAGACGGGATTTTGATGTCCGACTCGGAACCGCACCAAGTAGTATTCCAGAACGATCTATTTTTCTTCTTAGTACCTCTCAAAAGAGAGAACCTTTGTTTCAACATTTACAGTCAAACCTTTCCACAACGGTCACCTTGCCAGTGCAACCTCGTCCCCAGGGCTTTTCCCTTAAAAAATGGGTGGGGCGGCCAGGGGACAGAACGAAGAAAGTGGCCGTTGTGCAGAGGTGGCCGTTATGGGGAGGTAGGGGTGTAATATAACAAATTTTTTTAGGGAAATACAACATGTTTATTGTGCCAAGTTGATGGTTACTGTATGCCATAATGGTATACAGTTTAGAGGTAAAATAGACCAAAAAAAACTTAAATAATTTTTTTTAGTCTAAAATGTTAACATGATAAAACGAACAAGGATCGCAACATTCGCCGTAAGTATCGTAGACAGTTTATGCTTACTGCAGCAGAATAAATGGAAGACGATCAATATACGATTGCCGCGATTTAAAATCAACAACGGGCTATACGGATCAAATTTCGTGACCATTCCTGGATTTTTCGTCTTTTTCTTCGGTCGCTGAAAAAACTGGCCGTTGTCGAGTTTTTTTTCATGGCGGTTGGGTACGCGCTGCAGACAAAAACCTGTGAACTAGATCGACAAAATTAACGAATAGCATTTTAAAATTTAAGCTAAATCAAGAGTAGCTCACTGATATAAGTTCTCTCTTGGCTAAAAACTGGAGCATGTCACCTGGGTAACCTGTGCACAACATCAAGTGCATCATGGGTACAGTCGACGCGCGGGAAATTCGAGAAGCGCGCGCCACATTAGCACGAGATGGACTTGATTTTGGAAAACACAGTTGCTTCGTAACACGTTTAAATTCCGTCATTTAAACGCCAGTTATGACTGAACGTAAACAACAGCAATAACCACGATGACGGAGTTAAGGAGGGACCTCGCGAGGCAAGGTAAAATCTCAAAGTAAGCGAGTTAAAAAGCTGTATTTTCAGTCTAGCTATGTTGAACCTGCGGCTTGAACGAGCGATCACAAGGACAAATTAACTTATGTATAATCTTCTATTAATAGTAAACAGAGTTTATCTGTAAAAAGTTATCGAAAGCTTAAGTTTTAGCTTATGTAATAGCGAAAATTATACTAAAATATTCTATCTAGCGACGCATTGCTTTAAGATTTAACATTAGTTATACTGCTGTAGAGGTAACATCAGCTGCAGTTAAATCGTATTTTTGAATAGCACAAGGTACAGTGATCGTAACTTTTCACAGTAAGTGAATATAAACTTAGTATTCATTGATATTTGCGTTCAACTTAGTCAACTTAAAGCAGCAAAGTTCTTAAATTACCTTATGATTCCCTGTGAGGACTAGCGTGTCAATTTGCCAGGGAGAGGAGAGGGTGGTAGCCCCACCAGGGTGAAGATAGGCTCCTTTTTGGCTGTTTTAACTTGTTTACTAATTTTTTGATAAACATTTTTTTTTGATAAAAAAAATATTTCCATGTTACAATTACATGGAAATGTTGTTGTTACATTTCCAGGTTATATTTACATGTTACTTTTGTTCTCTAGTTTATTTTGTTGCTTGAAACTGTGTATATTAGTTTTTTATCTTGTCACCTTATAACAATGTCATTGTGACACCTACATGTTGTGTTAAAATCTTTTTACTAATTTTTATTCTTGAGTGTTCATTTGGTTTTATTGTGAATTTACTTAACATCTGGAACACATAATTATTGAAAAATGGGCAAAGCCATAACACACTCACCGATCACTGACACACTAAAAATTAATTATTAATAAAGTATAATAATTAAGCAAAAAAAAAAAAAGAAAACAGTCACACCTACACCTAACTTACCAAACACACCAATAGCTATAACAGCAACCCAATATCTAAATCGAAAGAAAATACAATTTCTCGACATTTAGATACAATATTCAAGATTCACATAATGGAGATGACATTGATTTCCACTGCAAGCCGGGGCTAATTCACCCCCCAAAATTGACCATAAAGTGTCCTAAATTTTGGTTAATTTACAACAACTTTGTTGGCTCTAACTCTTTCCTTATTAAACTTGGCCTGAAGGTACAAAATCGGCATATATTTGACATCAAACTATGATGTCACAATTTCCTGACATTATTCATACATAAATATTATTTTAAACTTTAGAATCTTTATATTTTTTAATATCAATTTTAAAGGAGCTATTCAAGGGGAGTTGAAAGCTAAAAATATGAAATCTCAAATCTCAAATATGAGCTGAGATATGACATTTTTAATTTGGATAAATTCAAAGGTAACACTATCTTATGTGTAGTGTAGGATGGGAAGGGGGATTGTCACCCCTCTACTATAAAACTTGCTGTTCAGTCCCTATTTCAAGTATACCTTCCTTCTCCCAGATATATTTGCATATTATTTTCCCCTTGTTTCTTAAGACAAATGCAACTGCCCCAAGCAGGGCCAGCCAATTACTAATTTATTATTCAAAACCTTACTTGAGGCTCAATGTGGGAGGTTCCAGGAAATTGTTATACCCCTCCCACAGAAAGTACTTTTCTTTTAGGAGCCCCCTTTCCCCACCCCTTTGAATTTGCCATTCCACTGGTCCTACCCTTGCACGCATAATTTCCCCAATTATAATATCAGTTTTCAGGTACCACCAGGAAAGAACATCTCTTGCTGTCATTTTTGACAAAGTTAATGATCGCATTCGTCAGGAGGCATCCTATTCTGGTGTTCCTGTGGCACAAAGGCAGAAATTTTTGAGCTATCACGTGCGACTGCCAATTAGCTGCCCCTATTAATCATCTCGGCCAGGAAACTGGACTCCTTTCAACTCAATTTCGTTTCTGTAAGTGACGAACACAGAAATGTATTGAATGATTGTACCTCTAGTAAATAATAATAATGTTGTAAACAGTAATAGAGTTTTTCTACTTAAAAGTTTGTTGATATTCAACTTTCCTGGAAAAAAGCTCCTGTTCATTGCCAGCAAGGAAGACTTTCAGGAAATAAAATTCCCAGCTAGTAATTGTCTGTAAATCATGTGTGGTAGATTGAAGGTTCCATCAGGTGTTGCTACATTAAACCAACTTTATTCATTGTAGTGTCATAGTACCTGGCATGTGTAAAATTTCTTAGCAAAGAAATCATCAAATTAAGCATATAGTCTTTTTCCTTACAAGTTAATGTTTAATGGAAGTGCAGTCCCCGACACACTAGCATTTTAAAGTTAACTTGAAAACACATAGAATCAAAGGAAACTAGACAATCTGGCATTTTCCTGAAATTGGTCTAAGGAGGTTTATTTTCTCTTCTGTCTAATAAGTATAAAAAGGAGAAAATTGCTCAAATATTATACAGAACCAAGGCCCAAAAACTGGTAAATGCCACTGTTTTATTAAATTCTAATCATTTTTATTTCGACTTCAGCCACCCACATAGGCATTATATTACATTTAGTAGGTACCTGTATGTCCATGCAATCCTTCACTATTGGCGGTACGGAAACTGTACTTAAACAAAGCCCACAAAATTGGGACTCTTTCACTAATGGAAAAGCTACATGTAAGGATGCAGTGTTTTTGCCCATGAACATGACTAATCCAAAGTTAGCTGCACAATGTAGAGAGATTTCACCAGAGCTAATATTTCAATAAACTGAGCATTTAAATATTGACTCCTCTTCTAAAACTGCAGGAATATTCATCAAACTTATTAATAAATGTGTATAGTCTAAGAGCAGCTTAAATGTAGTAAATACGTAACAAATAAATTAATTCTAAATGAATAATTTACATTTTAAATAATATTTAGACCATACACAAAAATGTAAACTGCTCTAGGATTGCTAGCCTTAATTTCCACACTGGTTCCCATCCTCCTCCTAAATTAGCAATGCAGGTAAATAAAACACCTGGCCCCAGTTGTTCAAACATTGGATAGCGCTATCCAATGGATAAATTGCTATCTAGGAGATAGCATACATCAGTGTAATTGGTTTTCCTAATACTTTTCTGCTGAATGGTGATTTATCTGGGCCTGGTTCCTGAGAGGCTGACTAGTGCTAATCCAGGATTAAAATTATGTTCTGAGTTTGTATTTTACCTTCCTATGTATTGCCTAGAGTAACATTTTGCGTTACCATTAAAGTATCTCAGAGTAAAGGCACAACAGTATTTGTAAGCTCCAGTTACATGTTCTTAGACAAGAAAACCTTGCTTAAAATTTGGCTTAATCCTGGGTTAAACTTAACAATCCTCATCTTTCAAGGAACCGGGCCCTGGTGAATAGCGCTATCCAACATTGATTTTAAATAACTGGGGTCTGGTGACAAAGCCTACATGATTGCAAGCAATAATATTTATTAAGGCTTGAAAAAAAAAACATCTACACGTACTTCTAACATCTACTTGTCCTGGCCAGACTACTAGATGGGACCTTTTTTGAGCCCTGTTCATAAGACAAATATTTCTATAACCAGTAAGTCTTAAGAGGCAAGTCTAACAAATCTGAAGTCAGCAACAACATAATTTGTAAATTCTGTAATAATAATTTTTGCAGTTTTATTATTGTTTTGGATAAACAATTTAGTGGGTGCTTCTTTGTTATCAATGTTATTGTATTTTGTATTCCTTACTTTCAACTAGCATGAGAAGTGAAACTATTTTTATGTGGAGAAGTAGATTTTTAATTCATTTGTTAATTTTTACCTTCATTTAAATTCATAATTTTAATTGTGTTGCATTGAAAGTTGCTGAAAGCTCATTAAAAATTTACGCTTTCAATAACTCCTTCCACCATTAAAATCCCCTAATGTCAGTGTGCCTGTTATGATTCAATTTTTTCTGTGATAAAAAATTCTACAGCAATCCTTTTTAATTTGATTTTGAAAACCATTTTTCAAGGTCATATGAAAAACACTGTATTATTTTCACCATTAGATATTATTCAACACTACAATCCTAGCAACTGGATGTATTTACTGTAATTTAAGCATCTTGCACTTTGAGTTTCAAATAATATGATAATAATGTAATTTTCATCTTATTCCTTTCACAAAATGAGTCTATATGAAAAACACTGTATTATTTTCACCATTAGATCTTATTCAACACTACAATCCTAGCAACTGGATGTATTTACTGTAATTTAAGCATCTTTCACTTTGAGTTTCAAATAATATGATAATGATGTAATTTTCATCTTATTCCTTTCACAAAATGAGTCTCATCTTCTCCATCTTCTTCTGCTCTAAGAGCTTCCATTAACCAGTCCGCCTGCAGGGGAATGTCTCCTGTCTCGCCATCCAAATTAATTTGTTGATATTCCATTAGTTTACCACCACTTCTGTCTCCATCAGGTAGGATAAGAATACACTGAAGCATGGCAAACACAAGGGCATAAATGCCGCATACCCCAGCAGCACAGCGAAACACAACTGTCGGCCCATGAAGCTGGTACAAAAGAGCTACGGCAATGCCACCTGTGCCCATACCCAAACCGTAGTAAACTGTTGAAAAGATAACCTTCATAGTCTTCTCAGTGCCTTGAAGTGATACAGTGGCTGCATACGATCCACATGCTGTGTGAACTGTTGTGTAAGAAAAACCACGGAGAAGTTCTATGGGGAGTATGAGCCAAGGATTTCTGAAGTAAGAAAAATAAAGGAAGCGACCTCCATAACAGAAAAGCGAAACAAATATCACCCAGTGATGACCAAAGCAGTGAATTAAGCGCTTTGAGATACACACTGTTGGAATTTCTGAGAAAGCTGATGTCACTATGATAGTTGCCATGACAACAATTGATGCTCCAATGTCCTGTAGATACCACATCATAAAGTTGTACATGAGAGACTCTGCCATGCCAAGCACCAGAAGCACAGCAAGAAAACAGATCATGTTTATGTCACAGCACAGATATGCAAAGGTTTTTCCAAACCTCAACGTCAAATGTGATTTCTTCTCATGCTCTTTTAGTAATACGCCGAGAAAAAAGGACAACACACTGAAGGAGGCAAAAATGTAAAAATGTAAGTAGAAACTGTTTTTTAAACCAAAATCACAATGGTGATATCCAATGGTAATTACTAGAACCCCACCGCCAAGAATTGTCCCAAGGGACGTCCAGACACTGGTGCACAATCGGGACCCCTGACTCTGTCGCATAATATCAGACGATATGCTTCTGCCAATAGAACTGATAGGAGATGAGAAAAGTTCACAAAAGAACACCAGGGTGAGAAGAACTTTAAAGGAGTGGTCTATTTTCAAACCGTACGCGAGGTACCATTCACTTTGTACTTCCAGTTGGGTAATGTTATTATGCAGGGATTCTTTGATAGTTAGTGAATTATTAACATGGTGTGCCAATAGTAACTTTGAATGAATTACTTGGTCTCCACTTGAATTGGAGTTAATGACTTCAAAGTTTTTAAAGTCATTTTCTAAAGGACCGTCCATGTTGTGGTTCATTACACCAGTGTCATGTAATTGTGTTGAAGCACCTCCGGGCGATGAAAGGTTCGATAATGATGTAACGATCGATTTGTCGATTACACCTGTTGGGTTGTTTATTCCTGAATTTTTCGTCGATGCATTCAAGGGACTAAAGTTTGATCCATTGACTCTTGATATAGTTCGATTAAAATCTAAATCAGAATCCCCTGCTCTCTTGCATACATATTTGCGAAAATTCGCTGCGTAATCATCTGTGTTTGTAAATCCCAAAGAAATATTAGAAATCACGGCAGCCAATAGAAGCGAGAGAAGAAAAAACTTTCGCTTGTTTGTCCTTTCGGCCAGAATCCTCAACAAAGGGGAAGCCCAAAAGTTTACCAACGGCCTTGTACATCCAAGAATTCCGGTCTGAAAAGCTGTAAGTCCGATGAAACGGAAATACATGGGCAGAAAGGGAAGGAGGCTGGCTTCGCCTGCCGACCAGAAGAGGGTGAAAATCCTCGATGGCAGAAGCGACCGGTTGCGTAAAGATTGATTGGTTCGGTGAAATCCTTGAGCCTCCATGATCCATTTGGTTGTTTGCTTAAAAAAATAAGCTCTCCCTTTACTCAAGAACGACTGCAATATATTTAAAATGTTCTTTTTCAACTAACGGACATGCATCAGCTGATCAAATTCACTTAAAACGTGGCGCGTGCCGGCTCGTGAATGTTCATTTGAATTTCGTGAAACGTGGCTAGTTCCCAGTTTCTCATTTTAGGGCGAGCGTAGGCCTGCAATGCGTTCTGTACAGTCGTCAATTAGCTTAAGGCCCAGTTCAGACGTCGTGCTTCTGCCGTGCCGAACTAAATTCAGGAATTAAGTTCGACAAAAGCACGGCAGAAGCACGGCGTCTGAATCAAACTTTTGAATTAAGTTCGGCAAGCAATTAAGTTTTGTATTTTGGCGAGATTGCGTTCCCACGGGGAGTTGGGACAAGAATTGTTACGAGGCATCAGTAAATCCTGAATTTGGTTCGGCTCTGGCACGACGTCTGAATCAAAGTTGTTTTCCTGCCGTGCTACAGTCGAACCAAATTACAATTAAGTTCGGCACGGCAGAAGCACGACGTCTGAACTGGGCCTAAGTTTGGCTATTTGTTGTGGCTGTTTGTTGTTGATAATGCGACCAGTTTACCGACAGGTTTACCCAATTCGCTCCTAGGAATTTCACCGAAAAACGCGCTTTGAAGCTAGTCAAGCAGTTTTCTGGTAACTCTCTGAGCTTGTCTTGCTACAAAGAACTAAAACTTGCCACAAAGCAGTTTACCGGTAGTACAGCTTCCGAAGTTCGGGCAAGCGCTTTTCGCTTTCTATCCTCACATTTTTTTGCTGGGTTTTTAATAGGCTACATTTCGGTGGGAAAAGTTTTTAGGGAAACTGGATCTAAGGATTAAATGAAAGGAAAGGTAGGTGGATAGTTGAACAAGATTTTCCTAGGAATTTTCGGGTCAAGGTTACATCGTTTTTTGCCTTAGTTTTTCTCCGGCCTCATTGACCGAATCGTGCCCATTATTGGGCTGCCCGTAAGTGCAAAGCCCAACAGAAAAATGTGGGCGCTTTCTTGTGCAGCAAGAAGACAATAGAAAACGGATCAGGTAAGGTTTCCTGTCCCCCTACGATGGGGCGGCACCTTTTTTATTAGCGAGGGGTGGGGAGGGTGGATCGTTAACTCAAAACAAAATCTTGTAAACAGACTTGTAAGGAAAACTAACATTCTTGTGTGACGGTATTAGTCCTATATTTAAACCTAAAAAATGGGAAAAAATCCGATACTACGATCAGTTTCTTTTAAGGTTTTTCTTCACTTTATTGTGAAACTTAAACCGAAGGTGATTGCAAATCTCCCTCTGCGAGTCGGTCTGCGTGCGCATCCTTTGAATGAGAATGTCTCTGAAGCTATCATGTGGCGCCTTATTCATTGTCTTCTTCAAAAAGATGGTAGGATAAGCCGCTATCGAGGTTTCACTTCATTGTACGAGAAAGTTCAAACGTTTTAAAAAGTGCTTTCTCTTCTAACATGTGACAGCAAAGTTCTCTCTGATGTCTATATTGCTCTTCTCTCCCTGCGTGTGGCAAGTCATTTCTTACAGGAAAGCAATATGCTATTTGAAAATCGCGCCATCAAATGGAAACAATTTCACTTGGATGGTCAAAGGGGCTTAAAATGCAACATCCGACAGAAACGAAACTTAAACTAAATTTACTGCTAACAGTCTTTCACCAAAATTTGACCCTGTCACGTTTTATAAACGTAGAACGACAATAATGTTTGGAATTTTTGGCTAGATCAAATTAGTCACGTAGTACTGTGATGCTATCTTAGGGCTTACTGCGTGACGAGCCAAAAGGACGGGACGTCTATACGCGGGAGGCTATATTTTTAGGGGCAGAGCTACAGAGGGATTCATGGGGAAAGGGTATGCGCTGCACCGGAAATGCCCCAGTTAAAAAGAGTGCCAATGGCTTCTTGCTAACTTGCCTATTTTTATCCATAATGGTAGAAGTTACGCCACATCCCCGACTTAAAAATGGTCCCGTATGCACAAACCGTATTTCGTAAACTGATATCTTGCAAACGGAATTGAAACGAAAACACCATTCTTGCGTGGAGTTAACATTTTTAGTCACGATTCATGACAATTCAGGACTAATTTAACTTAGACGATCATACAACTTCAAATGATAATATACTGATATAATTTATCTCTTTCCCATGACGGGATAGGAGTAGCTCTGCACTAAAGTTGGAAAAAGTGTGATTATAATCTATAATTCTCAAAATACAGTAAAAGTTTACATATAAGAACCTGGTGAATTAGGAACCTACAGGCTGAAATTTGTCATTTAAATACCCAAAAATAACCTGTTCAGCTTGGAAAAGAAAAATAGGTTATTATACAAAAAAAATCACTCCAGTTTTGATGGTTAAAATGAACCCCCTTTTTTGGAGGTCTTGTTCTAATGTGGTTTGAAACATCTCTTCACCCTGCACAATTTAACTGACTAAGTTGTCCTTGACCTTCGAAACTGATGACGTCTCCATGATCAGACTGAGTGTTGTTTCTCTTTATTCCTTAGTTTGATGGGATATTTATCTTTTGCATCTATTTCCGCCTTGGAGGCACCAAGAGAACAACTTTCATCATTGTTATAGTGTTATCCATTGTCAGTCAGCTTCCTGACACAGTGATCACCACTTCTCTCTTATTGGAATCACAATAAATCAAGAATCGATTCCTTTCGAGGAGTGCGGTGTGTTGTTATCACCTTGCAAGGCTCGAAATACTTTCCGGAGAGCCTTCAGACACGATGACCGGCCAAATTCATTTTAGCTCGGTCACTTATCGTTTCTGGCCGGTCAAATGTTAACTCTTAAAACAAGGGCCCATTAACCAAAAATGGCTTTATATATTCCAAAAAACAGCTATGGGTTCAGATATTTCGCGGGTTCGCAAAATTTGTTAGAAATCCTATCTAATACATGTCGATACAACATAACTGAAACTTCTCTCGGCTGTTGGGGCTGTTAATTGCCGTCACGTTCATCCCAACAACAAGCGAACAACGTTCCAAAACTACCAGGCATAAGTCATGTTGGGAACAACTGGGCACTAGTCATGATGTTCTAAAAAGCTTTCCCATTGGCTCATCTCTCGAGCGCTTTGTAGGTAAAATAGCAAGTTATTATCTCTGTTAAAAAACTTTAAACACGCTCGTCAAATCAGCGCAAAATCGATCGATTTCTAGCGAAATTTGTCCAGAAAATTCCACGAAATCGGCCGTTTTTACCTATTGTTTTTCGGCGAAGTTAGTCCCGAAAATCTCCGCGAAATTCCCGCGATATCAGCCGATTTTTTCTCGAATCTCTCTAAAAATCCCGCGAAACTTGACTTTTTTCTCCGCGACTAATCAGACGCTCTGTGTTGCTTGACTCATAAAAGTGAAAATATTCTTAATTTTTGTGACCGAAAGCGCGTGAACCCCAATGTCTGTTTCAATGCGCGAATTGTAAACAAGGTTTCCAGTTCTATTTCACCCAGGATTTCAGATCAACGTTTCGCAATGCACAGCGACTCGCTACATACTGATAACAACTGAAACAACTGATTTCATTTTCAATACGATCGATTGTGACCAGTCAACATGACCGGCGAGACGAAAAGTTGACTGGTCAACTCCCCAATCAGTCCGGACATTGTCCGTTGACCGGCGGTTATTTCGTGCCCTGCCTTGGACGAAAGCCTAATATTCCACGGAGAAATTTCAAAGTACTCAGTGTATCGCTTATCTCTAAAGCTGTAGTGCAAATATCACTAATACCAAAACCAAAAAAATGTTGAATATGACACAAATTCTCTTCATTTGTTTGAATACAACTGTCCAGATTTAGTACAGCGCAGCGAATGTTCATGTCGAAATTAGTGTTGATTGAAGAACTTCAAATTTTGTGAGTTGTGTTCTCGATTGCATATACTTCTAGCCCGAGTTTTGAAAACGTACCTAGCAAAATTTGCTGCCATATGATTGGAAAAGGGCCAAAAGGCAGGGGTTTTTTGCGTCCTATATGCCCAAAAATCACACGAGGAAAGGTAAAGGAAAGGAAAAATAGAAAGATCAAGGAGAAAGGAAGGAGGAGAAGAGAAAAACAGTAATTATTGCACTCTTAGTTTTTTCGAAAAAAGGCGGAAGAGGTCTATGCAGCGCTCTCGTTTTCATAAATCCAGCTGGACTTATATTTATTATTCACAATTCTTAACTGACGTTTGCAAGAGCATCAACTGTACGTTTTTAAATTTAAGGAACTCTTTTAAGAAACAAGTTCCGAGAAAAATGCTTGACAGATCTTGTTATGATTCTAGTAGGCCATTTCCGAGTTGCCCCTAGCCTTTGTTTCAAAGCGAGGCAGGCTAAGTGCGAACTAATGATATAAAAATGATTTTTATTCTCATGTAAGTAAAGCTCATTTTCAGAAGAAAGGTTTTGTATAGTTTTTTTAAACTCGGAAATGGCTTGTCACACTTTCTGTTTCACTAAATGCCACGTTGAGTCCGCCTTCAGTTACAGTTCTATGTACACGTGTTCAGCAATCCATTGCCGGCAGCTGTTATAATATTACAACGCATGTTGATGGCCGGAAAGAACTTGATTTGAGAAGTTAATGGATTGCTGGTTGCGTTGCTACGTGTAACAAGGTTAGTCCCTCTTTTCGATTAGTTATTTGTCTGGAAAACACCTGCCAAAGTTTGGCTTTTCAGCATAAACATCACCTCGCTCAACCCAACGTCCCATGGATAAACGTATGACAAGTATGAATATAGTCCTTGGTTACATCTTCCACTCAATTCAATTTGTAAAAGTTTTCACCAGTTAGTAAGAAATGTCGTGATTTGTGTCCCTCGTTAATGGAAAGTACTCTCTTCATTGTTGCTTTTGGATGAGGCCATCAAGAAAGAAGTAGATTTAATGAAAATTTAGAAGATGTAGCAAATGTAAAGTTTACTTAAGCTTAAACATTTTGAAATCTAGTGCGATAAGTGTTGGTACATATTTGGACAGGTATTCCAGAAAAAGAAAACTTTCTTACAAGGTTCGACAGCTATTTTATCACAAAGTGCGACGATTATTACAAAGTATGACAGAACGATTTCTTTTTTTATTTCAGTTTTTTTCATAATAGTTAACATTGAAACTACAACAGCGCACGGCTGTAGTACCGGAAGGAAAGCGGTTCGAAGTTGCTGTTATGTAGATTCGGTGTTTATGTAGCCGGGTTCAGCAAACTTTGTTATGTCTGCCCAGTCCTGTTCCAGACTATTAGAGGAATTAGTAACACTCGTTCGCAATGAGAGAGATTTTATGGTGACTTTTAGTGTTTTACATTTGTTGTTTTCTCCGATGGCAGCTCTTGGAAACGTGTTAGTTCTTCACGCCTTGTCGAAATCCTCATCGATACCCGCTAATGCCAAGAAAATGTTTTCAAGCCTCGCTTGTTCGGACATTGCTGTGGGAATGTTGTCGCAACCGTTGATGGGGGCTATTATAGCCGTGGGGTTGCAAATGGCATCGACGGACGACCAGGACCGCACCGACTTACTCTGTCCAGCGATTTTGCCTGCGTTCTATTTCCCCGTCGTTCTACTTGGATGTGCATCCTTTCTGAATATGATCGCAATTGCTGCCGATGCACTTCTCGCTATTTTGCTCCATCTTCGATACCAAGAACTAGTCACTTCGAAACGTGTCATTATAGCCCTGGTATCTCTATGGTTAACAAGTGCCGTCTCTGCCTTAGTATATATTTCACTCCCCGAAGGCAATGACATGGTAACTGGACTCTCATTTGTAGGCCTTGTCTTGACGACTGCAACCTACGTTTATATTTGCAAAGTTGTTCGACATCACCAAAATCAAATAGTAGGCCAACATCAGATACAAAATAGCCAAGCAGTGGAGGTACTACGACAAAAGAAGATCGCTTATAATGTCATATTTCTCTTCCTTGTTTTCCTAGCCTGTTACCTTCCGTATTGTTCGTCTGAAATTGTGCTTATAACTAACAAAAGTTTGCCAAGTTTAAAAGCTAAGGCGGTTTCAATTTTCCTTGTTCTTCTAAATTCTTCATTAAATCCGCTCATTTACTGTTGGCGATATCGAGAATTACGCAAAATCGTGAAAAGTACCTTGAAGAAAGTAATGTGCATAAACGAGGAAGAGACATGAAGCAGAAAAAGAACTCCATCTAT
The DNA here is from genome assembly GCA_942486025.1 of Porites evermanni. Lineage (NCBI taxonomy): Eukaryota > Metazoa > Cnidaria > Anthozoa > Scleractinia > Poritidae > Porites > Porites evermanni. The sequence continues at coordinate 844,611 of CALNXI010000004.1, read as the reverse complement.
CAAGTAAATTTTGTAAACCAGGGCACGTTTCATTTTTTTGTTAAATGTACATTTGCCCAAAGAAGGGCACAGGGTTTGCTCTTTGTGAAAAAATAAATTTGATGAAATAGCAACCTCACTGTTCTGTTATTACATGTAACAACACTTTAATTTTAATAATACTACTAATAATAACAATAACAACAGCAATAATAATAAGCAAACGATCTCTTTCAGAAAATATTGAATATAATTGCATAGAAGGTGAAAAGGTGAGGAGATGGCTTTTTTCTGCAGCAATTTGGATCGTGTAGTTGGCTAAACGTCTGCTAATTGGTCACTTATGGTCCACTGATGCTAGCACCTCTTTCCACTGTTCTATAAATTTTGACTTAATGTTTCTTCTATCAGCGATACGGGCATCTCGTTCATTTGGATCCCAAAGTTGGCTGAAGGTCTGCTAATTGGTCACTAATGGTCCTCTAATGCTAGGAACACTTTTCCACCGTTCTATTCATTTTGAGCCACTCTAACCAACCAATAAGGTGGCGTCCTGAAAATAACCACACAATAGATTGGAAATAATTTTCGTGGGAAGAGAGTCATGTATGGGGGATTCGATCTCTTAGCTTATTCTCTCTTGAATCCCTGTTATAGATTAGAGCCTGTATGTTTTTCCAAATGAATTTATTTACCTTAGATGACAAGACGGAGCGTAAGTGACTAAGGCGGAAAAGATATGAAATTACCAGTTCAGGATTTTGTTCTTTGAGAATTTTTCTTTTGAGTAAAAAAGGTTAACGACTGAGAAGATTTAGTACCTACATCTTGCTTGGTTGAGTCATTTTTTAGACCTTTGCATTACCGAACCCTTAATTAATGTCTTTTACTTTATGGCTACAATAGTACGCACGCTCTGATAGGCTGCTGCTCTGATTTGTCAGTTGACAGCTGTCAAAGGGGTAACCGCTGACCAGTGCTATTAATTGGCATTTTGGTTGGGAATTACTTGTTTCAGTACTTTTGTTTAATTTTCGCAGTGTACGGTAAAATGTGCTACCATTTGTTCCAAGGAAAATCGAAGAAAAAAAAAAAAAACTTCAACTATGCAGTGAAAAATGCAGTTCGGGGCGAAACCCTTACAATCTCAGTCTTTTCGCAACCAAGTGAGCGATTAATATTTAATTTCTTTGGTTTCATTTATTTGCAATCATCTCAGTTAATCTGTGCACAGAGAACACTCACTCGCAGTAGGACTGCAAGATAAGAAGAACCCTTGGTCCAGACGTAATTTTGATTTTTTAGTGTACAAAAGTTGACTTTTTTGTATTTATGTCTTTAACATAATTCAAAATAACATTAGATTAAACTTTACAATAACAGGGCGAAGAAAGGAGGGCAAAACAGTAAAAAAAAAAGCTAAATACGAAAGTTCAACAGTTTAACAACTGGAAGAACAAATAGAAAAATAATAGAGCGCGCGTTTGCTAAATTGCTATAAATATACACTAATCAGAAATGCAGGAGGTGGTCCACTTATTTCTGTATTTGTTAAGACTTCCGTTTGTTATTGCAATTTCTCTTTCGCACTGGATTTTAATTTCCAGGAGAACAATGACAACCTCCAGTTCTGGGGTCTCAAACTTGTTTCTAGCTAAGTAAACGTCATATCACGTTCCGTCTTCAAAAGGTGACTTGCTTAACTCTTTCAATGCCAAGGGGCAAAATTCAACAATTTTCCAGGGTTGTCAAAAGTAGCCAGCTGCCGGCGAAAATCGCCGCCTACTTGGTTAGTATCGGCCGGCTACTCTGCTTAGAACTACCTTAAGGGACTCCAACATTCACTCTGGCAGTGAAAGGGTTAAAGATGCGGGATGGATGAGGAAATGCGTAAAAATACAATTGCAGCAATTACTCCCTTTATGATAAGTGATCGTGATGTTTCTTTATATGAAACTTGACCAAATTACAGTAATAGTTAAGTAATTAAACGTTTACTCGTAAAAGTGTCTGCTTTAGTCTTTATATCCACAAAACATGAGTCCGTGGCGTTTCTTCTGAGGGCCCTTTTAATACGGACACTCGGATGTTACAGTCACCATGCCATGTCTTCTTGGTGTCCGTATTGATCATTCTACTGTAAAACCAAATTTTCATATTTCTTTTTTACGGAGTACTTCAGTTCCTTTTGATACTAAACCTTCCATTTTCTCTGTGCTTTCCCCTCAGATCCGTAAGCGCATGATCTGGACTCTCTCTGAAATTACAGTGGACAAGATTGGAACCGTCAGAGAAACTGCGCATGCTCTGTCTATGCTCTCCGCTGTTCCTGATGAATGTGATACTGAGACCCAGGTGTCTATTGATTTAACCAGTTCAACATTTTACCAAATATAAGCGAGTTCTAACTAGACGAATTGTAAGTAAGCCCCTTTAGCTTTCTTTTGTGGTTTAATTAACTGTAGGTAAGGGGAAGATACACCGCTGATAAGAATAATAAATATATGTTGCCTACTAAACTCCGGGCAGGAATAAACTGTAGTTTCAGATAAACACCGCCTTCTAGGTTAAATCTGAAATAAACGCCAGGCTTTTTAATTGAGAAAATAAGTTACTTCAAAAAACGTCTTTATATTTTCAAGAATTGTTTTATATTATTTTACCTGGTGCTAAATGGTCACAATATGGTATTCTAAATTGAACTATGATTCAAATACAGACCACATCACTCTACTGTAGGATTATTAGCGAGTGAACACTGCCTACCCTGTTGTGATCACATTTCTATTTTCTCATAAATAGTATAGAAAAAAATGAGTAAAGGACTAAACATCATCATCATCATCATCATCATCATCATCATCATCATCATCATCATCAACTTTATTAGGGTGTCTAAGCGTTCTTGCGCTTCTTAGCGCTAATTGGGCTCACATAACAAGTAGCGTTTATTTACTTTACGCAGTTGCGACTGAATGAGACTCTTTACAATATGGTGGCATTGGTTATGGAGCAGACTTCTTTGGTGGACTCCACTGATCTTAGGGGGACGCTTGACTCTATAGCCGAAGGCCTTGGTAACTCAGTGGCTGTTGTATCGCATTTCCTGGCTGGTAAAATCCTCGGAAAAACCACGGTTAACAATTCACTGGCTCTCTCTGGAAACTACAGTGAAACAGTGAGTACCCTCTTGTTTAGTAACCCTTTATACGTTATGGCTTTTTGTAGCCTGTTCCAGATAGGGGGGAAAGCGGATAGAGAAAGGTAAACGAAAAACGCGTAGGGGCTGGGGAGATACGGTGAAGTGGAGCATGTAGGCATGCATTGTTTTCAATTCCTCATTCCGCTAAACCAGCTCCTGGTGTATATACCCTATGATTGGTCAATTTTGACCATCTGCGTCAACACTTACGTCGATCACTTGGCTTCGCGCGCAGAGTCTAACAAGTAAGGGGTCCTCGTCGACGAAGCCGTCACCTTCATGGACAAGAGATCTGGGCACGCAATTAATCAACACAAGCTTTCATATCAACAAGAGTCATCCGATGCGAATAATTTATCTCGGTAGCCTCGGCTTAATTAAGGACCTGCTTACATGAAGGTGGGGAACCCCAGGTAGGTGAGGTAACCAGCTTAAGTGAGGTAACCCGCCTGTCCACATAATCTCTCATTTTAATTTGATTACGTTTACATGATAGGTGGGGTGACCCGCCGCATGTTACCTCACCTATCTGGGGTCCCCCACCTCAATATAAACACGCTGTAAGTGTTGTTAACTGTCAACATGATCATTTGACTCCTCAGACAATGCGACCTTTACTCTTGAATTATTTTGTCAAACAGCAACAAGCTCTATTTTTAACTGGCTAATTGTGATAACTTGATAAGTCCATTACATAAACGTCATAGTTTAGCCTGCAATTGTGAACGTCCAGGAAACATTTCTTGCGCGATTTAGGTTTTAGGCTTTTTCCTCTTCATCACTGAAGGCCTCTATTAAGGGTGCCCACACTAAAGAGTGCGTGTGCACGCGCGCAAACAGTTCGAGGGAAACGTGAAGCGTTAAGTTACGCTAAAATCTGTATCCACTCTTTTACGTGGGAGAATGGTGCCGAGGATGAAAGTGAGTCTGGCTTACGCACGCTTTCTTTCGCCTGATAGCTTTACGGCGGCTCGCAGACTACTCGTAGCTGTGATGGTGGCAATAAAGTTAAATTGTTATCCTCTGGCCCAGTATTGCTTCCGCCGGGAGTGACATCTCGAGAATCGGTATCGTTCTCGCGCATTGATTAATTACAATCTGGTTTCCATTGTATCATTGTCCAACGCCAGGATCGCAGGTCTTGCTCTACTCTCCGTTGCACTCACAATGTTGGGTCTTTTATATTTTTCTAGCTCACTTGTAGACGAGTTAAGAGTTTGTTTTTTTCTGTAACAGTACAAGAATAGGGCGTCTTTAAAGTCAGGGATTCGTAAAGCGTATAAAAGTGGATTCACAAAAGAGTTGGAAAAATTTAACATATTCGCTAAGTAGTAAAACCGTCCACTTACTAGCGAGGGACGGACGAAGATGACCGCGTTCATAGCAATTAGCGGGAGCCAAGATAACAGAGCAATAAATGACACAAGAAGCAAAGTTTTTGTCAGGCGTTTGCTTTGATTGACTCTGTTTGGCTGTTTTAAAGTAGTATATCCTCTTTGAACCTTTCTCCAAATGGCGATGTTCCATCCACATATTGAGCAGGTCATAATTACAGTGTAGGGCAACCAAAAATACACGAATCCTCTGTACGAAGTAGTTTCGAACAGTGCAAAAAGTATCGCAGAAACTATCGAGGCAAGAATCCACGTTAGGCAAATTAACGCACGATATGCTCGCTGTGATAGTGTTCGATGCTTGAATGGGTGATATGTGGCGTAAAATCTCTCACCTGATATCATGGCCGCCGAAATTAGAGATAACTGCATGAAGAGGTCGTCAAAAAATCGGTAAAACCTCTCCGACGAAGTGCTCCACTGCGCTTTCCATAAATGATGCTCTTTTCCTAGTAAGTAGATGTAGATTGGTAAGGACACCGCTCCTAACATCAAGTCTGCAAACGCCATATTGACGACCAGAAACAGACTTTTCTTCCTAAGTCTCTTCTTGGCTACAAAAAGGATAATGGTAAGGAGATTTCCAAGGACGATTGAGATGAGTATTAGGGCAAAGCAAACACAGAACCCGATTCCTTCTGCTTTGGAAATAGCGCTGCCCATCGACGCCCAAGTCTCATTTTCAAATACACGGATAGTAACTGTTGAGATATTCATTACAACCTTTATCGATGAAGTCTTTGACATGTGAAATTGCGCTTCTTAAGTTTATGTCTGCTATTGATATAAATATGCCAACCAGAAACTATTGGGGTTACTTTGTTACGGTGGTTGATATATTTGAATAACAAAAACTATGTTTACAAACATTAATTATCACTATTAGCACAGGATGTTGGTCTGTTCAAGAATCGATTAATAATCAGTTGCAAGTATAAATCGATTGGTGTTGAAGTAATTTTTTCATGAAGGTAACAGCAAATGTGAGCAAAAATGATTAAACGTTAAATGATCTAATTCCAATTGTTGACAGCTGCAGTGTTTTATTGCTTTCTTGATGAGGTGAAAAATACTCTAATATTAATCTATCCGGCGTTCTTGTTAGGTGTAATTCCTCGTGTTTTTCTCTGTTTTCAACTAAATACCCATCCCTGGCTCATCCTTGATAATCTCCACTACACACTGAAGGGATATATTAGCTGATATATCCCTCGAGATTTTCATAAGCTTGGGTTTTCAAATTGGCCTTTTTTCTAAAATGAATAATGAGTGTGATAATATCGATCGTCAAAACAAATCCTCGTGGACGCGCATCAAGCTTTTTAGCACCTTATTATAATTATCCTGGTTCTTCTTCTTTTTTTGGTAGTCTTTGGAGTAAGAGCCATATGCAAGATAAAAGGAAATAGAAGTATAAAGAAAACAACCATTAATCTGTTTAAACTAAAGACAAAAAATTGAAACCATAAGACATATTTAAGGATTCTCGAGCCTTGATTGTTTGAATACCAATAATTAAACCCTAACCTCACCAATGTCGTCAAAAGCGCAATCAAGATCCTTCGCAAAGACAGCTGAAGTGTAGTACGAGAGGACAAACCCTCGCAGGGGCTAGTCCATAAAAAATTATTTTCACTTGTATAATTTCCACTTTTGAATGGATTTCTCACTGACTTAATGCGCGGTGTTCTTCGTTAACAAGAGTTCACTGATAAATCTAATTCACGCGGTGTCTTTAGCTTACGAAATAAATAATTCAGCCACGGAATAAGACCACACTCGAATTGTCAAAACCTAGCCTTAGCGACGCTCATCAAGCTTTCGGTTTCTCATCTTGTTGACTGCCAGTTAAAATAACAGGCCAATTGCGTCCCGACGTTATAAATTTTTAACAAGCGGCATGACTAAAGTAGAAGGAGGCGCTATAAAATAATGGTGAAGACAGGTGATTTTGAACTTGCATGAAAGGCTTTTCAAGTTTATATATTTTTTTCTGTCTTATATTTGTATAAAACCTCTAATAAATACGAAGCAGAGGTAAAACGATAGCAAAGAGAGGAAATTCTCTCTTGTCTGTTTTCGAACCTTTAATAAGCTTGCCTAAATTACCCTATTAGCGCTCTGTTCGCTATTATTAACTCTGTCAAATGAGAAAAAAAAAACATTTGTGTACAGATCTTATGAGTTTTTGTAACAAGCGACGTGACTAAAGTAAGGTGACGACCTAAAACTAAAGGTGAATCAAAGTGGGCTAGCATGTTCATATACTTTCAAAGTTAACGGTTTTTTCCTTTCAATTATGCATACCACCTCTAGTAAACACAAAACAGCAGTAAAACGAGAGGAGATTCCTTCTTGTTTTCGCGTTTCCACCCACTTCAACTTTGTGAAACATTTGTCTTCGAATTTAATGATAATGATAATGAATTTGTATAGCTCTAGAACTATAAGATATTCAAAAGCGCTTTACATTAAGTTACAATTAAAAAAATTCCTAAAAAGCTAATAATAATAATAATAATAATAATAATAATAATGATAAAATTTCCAAGCTATGCTAAAATTTAATGTTAAAAGGATACCTCGATGCCTCCAGCTTCCATGTCCCCTGTTTATACTAAGAGCCGCGGAGTGAGGGTGAATCATCCGTTGCACAAATTCGATCTAGTATACCAAAAACCGATACAGCACTAGGTATATATCACTTCTACGAGCGTTGCATTGTAGGAGCGCTTCCAATGTGCCGAAAACGGATTTTATGACGGAACAGAAGGCCTATCCAATATGGTTTTGGAGACAGGACGAAAGATTTCCAGTATATCCTTAAAGGCCCCTCCATCATTTATAAAAGCTGTTACTGGTTGAAACTCTCGTGTGAAGTATTTCCCCGCTTTTTATTAGAGTCTTCTTTGCGTAGGGACCTGAGAGCATGAAGTATAATATCAGGTGCTAAAACTTGCAAAACTGAAAAAAAGAAAAGAAAAGAGAAAGACTGAAAGAAAAGAGAGAAAGGGAGAAAAAAGTAGACCGCACTTGGTTCGTCATAACTCATATTTTTATTCACGACCTCACCATTGTTTCATTTAAGCATGATCGCTTATCCTACTTTAAAAAGACACAAACAAATAAAACAAAAACACAAAAGGTCAAAATCTTGCAATGAAAATGTAAAGTTAAGGGTATTTACATCATAATGACAATTTTAGAGGTAGCATGTTCACATAGTGGCTCTTCGTCTAACTGATTCCTTGTCGAATTGAAATTTGCGGGAATTGTTTATTTTTGGGGCGGATTACCCGGAGACAAACCGCTCGGAGCAAAGGAGAGAACCAACAACGAACTCAACCCAAATATAGCGTCGACGCTGGTATTTGAACCCGAGCCACATTGGTGGGAGGCGAGTGCTCTCATCACTGCGCCAGCCTTGCTGCCCAGTTTCAAGAGTGTGTGAAGTTCTTTAACTAGAAATACTTGGATCGCAGAATCTCGCGAAGCTCGGGGGAGGCCCATAAAATATCAGGGATGGTAAGGCGAAAGAGAAAGGAGTTTCGCTGGTATTTTGTCGATGCCTTTGTACATGTTTGTGGTCGCTGTAGCCTCTTTTCTGTCTCTTATTGACGGCGTTGCCTTTGCTGAGCCAAGCGATTTCCTCTCTGTTCCGCGGGTTTCTTGTTGTCGTCTTTCACTCCGTGGCTCGTAATTGAGTCTCGACATGTTGCCCGGAAACACAAACTGCTCGGTGACGTCACACACTAGATGACGTCAGGGCGAAGACCTTGCGATATATAGATTCATATAGAGAAAAATGGGGTGTTCGAGTTTGCAGCTGGCTAAGACCACGCGCTTCGCGCGCGACGAGATTATGAACTTGCTTCGCTCGTGGCCTTTGGCCGCTCGCTCCGCGAGAACGAGAGTGTATCAAGTTCTTTACTCCATAGACAGCAAATTGGCCTGATTATATCTTTCATTGCTTCTCTGACTTCTCTGATCTTCCAGCAATACAGCATTGGGTTCAATGACGAATTTACGAAAACGAGAGTAGTGGTATACTCCCTAGCAAGGTAAAGAGGTAAAGGGAAACTTTCTCCTGGCTCCAAAGCCACCGCTATGAAATAAGGCAAATAACAAACAACCAGTGTTATTTGCACCCACAGTGCACTAGACACTGCCTTTCTGTATCGAGCTTTGTTCAGAGAAAATGCTTGACTCGGTTGCCCCAGTGAAATGTGACTCTGTACTCGAATCTTATTGTGACGCAAAGTAAGAAAAATTTTTGTGTAAGAAACGATTGAGGTGACCACACAGAGCAATATAGCTATGTTCCCACACCATGAAGTTATGAGGGTATTAAAGAGGTGAGTCGTTGCGATGACAATGGCTACAAACCAAAGCGTGGTTATAGTTGCATAGGTTTTCTTCAAAGTCACAACTTGTCTGTATCTGAGCCTCAGCACAAGGGCGAGAAGCCGGTCCAGGCTTATTGTAGTTGTCGTCAGTAACGACACTCCACCCAAACTATAGTTAATAATAAAATTTGAGTGAAATACTAGGCGACAAGCATTCCATTTCCTCTTCATCATAACCATGAAGCGTAGAACAGCGAGAGGAACTGCAGTGATACCAACACAGAGATCGGTTATTGCTAGGTTACAATACAGCACTTTGGACGGCCGATGGAGTGAATTTTCTTTGTAGAGAGCAATTAAGATCAGAATGTTCCCCAAAACCGCAGTAATGAAAACAAAAATGTGCAGCACTGGAAGAATTATTAGATGGTTGTACACTTGTCGTCTTAATTCGGCAGAGCAAAGAAATTCCGCAATGGTTGTTGTTTCTTCCTCTCCAGTGAAATTCTCTGCCGCCATATTATTGCCGTGAAAATACCCGCAAATGTGTATTTTAATAATTTACTGGATTTATAATGTAGAAGTTCTCAAGTATTTGGTTACCCAACCACATGGTTTTATGAAAATTAAGATGAAACGTCATTCATTTATTTGAAGAGAAAAATATATCATGTTATTGTGTTATTGAAAGCGGGTGGTCTTTTGTCGCTTTGACGTATTGCGACATGTTTATCAGTAAAATATACATACTTCCTTGTATCTCCCATTGCTGAGGTAGTGTCCTAAGCTTGAGCATTATACAACATTCAATTATCTTGGGAAGACAGTTTTTTTTTTTGCAACTTAGTAAAAGTTTGATGCGCAATCAGATGCGCATGCGAAAAGTCAAAAAAAAAAAAAAAAGCCAACGGAGCGTTGGCAAAGTTTCCCGTTCAAGCGGCAAATTTAGACCAATTTTCCGAGTGAAAAAACTGAACAACTAGAAGAAAATGGTTTAGAAAGTCAATTTACGTTACGTTACGTTATGAAAGCAGTGATATACCAAAACTCGTCAGTAGTAAAGCAACGGGTTTATAACGAATTTAGTGGAATACTTCTAAGAAGGTGAACAGATAAAGGTACATATTCTTGAGGAGTCAAAGCTGCCGCTATACTAAACGGCAAACAAACAACCAATGTGGCCCGCTTCCACAGTGCACTTTACACTGCCTTCAGTGTTTATATCGAGCTATGTTCAGTGGAAATTCGAAATAAACTAGCATCAACTAGTTTTAAAACATCTTGATCGACGTTGATAGATTTTTTGAGAATCTTTCCACCAACAAGTTTGAAACAGGTAGAAGTGACTGTATACTTTTTATGAAGGTTCTTTTACTATACTGCCATGACGTGGGTTGAAGCCTAAGAAAGTCTGCTTCAGAGGCTACGCACTTCTCTGCAGTCAGATTGGTATATTATGTAATTTGGAATAATCGAGACTTTAGAATAGACGACAAGCCCTTTTTCTACAAGAAATATTACGACATTGGTATCTGGGAAATAGGAGACTTACATTTTGTTCTCAGCAGTACGGAATCCTACGAACAGATCGCAAAAAATGTTAAAAAGACAAACTTCCTTGAATGGACTAGTATGAGACATTCAATACCAACCAACTTAAAAGTTCTTAATCGCTCGGATTCGAGTACCTCTAATGCAATACCTTCCTTTAAAATCAATGGCGGCGTTTTCGATATAGCAAAAAAGAAATCGAAAGATTATTATCCTTTTTTGATCAAAAAGAAGGCTTGTCTCCCAAATTATGTACAAAAGCTGAAGTTGGATTTTAATCTATATGATGACGATCTCAGAAAGGCATTTCTCTTGCCCCATTCTATCGCGTTTGAACCTTATGTCAAAGCCTTTCAATTTAAAATACGCAGTCAAGTTAACTTGATGAACAGCAGTTTAACCCGAGTGTGTTCTTCACCGCTTGCCTAACTTCTTTGATCTTCCAGCAGTACAGCAACGGGTTTAACGACGAATTTAAGTAAACTAGAGCAGAGGTATACTCGCTCGCAATGTAAACAGGTAAAGATACATCTTCTTGAAGTGTCACGGCTTCCATTATTCCATACGGCAGATAACAAACAACCACTGTTACTTGCACCCACAGTACACTGGAAACTGCTTTTCTATACCGAGCTATGTTAAGTGGAATTGCTGGGCTTTGTCTTTGTTGTGCCTGAGAAACGTGACCCTGTACTTGGATTTGGTTGTGACGCAGAGCGAGAAAAATTCTTGAGTAAGCGAGGATTGAGGTGACTAAACACAGTGCTATACCTATATTGGCAGACCAACAAGTGATTAGGGGATTCAAAAGGTACATAGTTGCGTTGATTGTGGATACCAACCAAAGCAGGGTTATTGTTGCGTACGTTCTGTTCAAAGTTACAACTTGTCTGTATCTGAGTCCTAGCAACAAGGCGAGAAGCCTGTCCAAGCTTAATACAGTCATTGTCAGCAAAGACACGGAACACAAAGTATAGCTAATGATGACACTGCACTTATATACTTGGTAGCAAATATGCTCTTGCTTGTTCGCCATAGGCGTGAAGCGTATAATGCCAAGAGGATCCACCGTGAAACCAACACATATATCAGTTATCGCCAGGTTGCGATAGAGCAGTTTGGATGGCGGATGAAGTGAAGATTCTCTATAGAGAGCAACTAGAATTAGAGCGTTTCCCACAACTGCTGTAATCGACAGAACAATGTGAGAAACCAAAAGAATTAGTAAATGGTCGTGTACTTGTCCAATTAATTCTGTCGAGCAAAAATATTTTTCCAGTAATTTCATTTCCTCCTCTTCAGCTGAATTCTCAACCGCTCTATTTGCGTCGTGCAATTACGTGTCTTGTGGTTCAATTGTGTCCTCAGTTTAAATTTTATGTTCCTCAAAGGAAAATGATGTTTGAATGCTAGAATAGAATTGAACTACACTACGTGCAAGTGTGAATTTAAATAATTTGATGGATGTTATGATTCCAGTATTTTTAGTGTCAGGTGTAAGCAAATATTTAATTTTCTTGTGTGTTTTTAACCGGTTTTGCCGAGATATCGTTATGCATAAGGGAAGAAACGTCTCTGGGTGGGGAGATTTAAAGGAAGTTTGCTTGGGGTTTTGCTGCTGAAACCCTTCGATTCTGACCCTGTTTAAGGCAAAACGCATTAAAATTGTAACCCTGTTTAAGACGCTAAATGGTGAAGTTGAATACCTTTGTTAAGATTGAAGATCCCATAAACCTATACCATACAGTGCGGCACATATCGGAGCGAGCTAAACATGGAAGTCCCCCCCTTCCCCCCGCTTGAGCTCTTGTGTTCATCTGCCATCTGTTAACTCCCAAAGTAACCATTTTCCATATATGGAGGACAAGAAACAATGCATTTGTTAATGACGACATATCGTCAAGACATCATGACCAATTTCAAAATATGCACAAACGCACTTGTTTTCATACTAAAGATCAATTTCACTACAATATTGTTCAAAAGCAATACTAAATTCTCAGTAATTCTAATAGTGCATAATTAAACATTCCTTTTGTAGGTTACAAAGCACAAATTTAAAGACAGATAATACAACTACAAATGTATTCTGAGAGATTTCAGTTGTTTCTGTCTTTTTGCGTTTTCTCCTTTTATTAAAAGGGCATGATCTGTAACATGTAAAAGATGAAACGTGATCTATGACGTCAAAAAATCATTTCGTACAAAAAACAACAGA